>JAODOY010004773.1:0-32642 GCA_025399855.1 Forbesichthys papilliferus
TATACACACACACACACACACGCACGCACCATACATGCACAATTTGCACATACTGCACATACAGCTTCCCAAGAAGGCTTGAATATCTCTCGGCAATTTCCCCCCTCCTTTGCAGTTATAACGGTGGTAGCAATGTAAGGCATCTCTACGGGAGCAGGAGTGGAACATTTTGGGTCGATATCCGGTTGGTGTTGCTTTATGTTATCGGTGCCATTTTGCTGAGGAGGTTGAGCATACGTAGCAACCAGGCAGCTAAATCTACATGCAGCTGCATGGTCTTAAACTAAAGTCACATTTCCTTAAACAGTTTGCTGCAGAACTACTGCTGTGGCCTTACATTGATCGTAGGAACTTGGGAATTAATGTAACATCCTTCAAATGACTATTAATCCTCCCCCAGAGAGAAATAATGGGAATTGTTTTGGCGAAATGGGTGGACCTCCTCATTGACTTGAATGGAGCACCTGGTCATTCTGGTCCACAGGGGGAAGAGGATCAATCTCTGCTCCCATAGAGATGCATTTTATTGCTCTATTTTTGTTGGTATTCTTTTAATATCTTTGATTTCACGTTTGCTCCCATAGAGATGTATTATATTGCTCTAACTTTAGTATGCAAATGTATTTTGATTTCACCTTTGATTCCTGTGTGTGTGTGTTACATTGATCTATCTTTGTTAGTATTCAAATATCTTTGGTTTTGCATCTGTTGATATGCATTACATTTCTCCATGTTTTGTTAGTATTCTTCTACGGTAATATTTTTGCTTTACGGAGTGGAGTGCGTGCGTGCGTGCGTGCGTGCGTGCGTGCGTGCGTGCTCACTGCTCACTGCTCACTTGTGGCCAGAAACACAACAACAACAACAATCACAGCACATGCGTCACTAATCCCGTTGTCATGTGTAGCCGCCGGCAACGCCCGTCGGCGGGCCGGACGAGGCGGCGGTGTGGGGCAGGAAGCAGCAGCAGGGGGCGCCAGTGAGGGTCCAGACACGAAGGATGACACAGCTCAGATCTGCGTCGAGAGCTTTGCGGCGGTGCAGTCCGACCTGAACCCCCAGGACCCCCTTCAGAAGGTGGTGAGGTTCAGCCCTGACCTCAGCCTGCTGCTGACGGGGGGCACGGATGGACACGTTCGGGTCTGGGAGGTACGCAGAGTCCCGTCTGTCTGCCTGTCATTCGACCATTTGTGCACGATCGTTTCATGCTGTTCTATCTGCAGGTTTCTGTCTAAAAGGTTCAGTTTCTGTTCAGATGATATAAGAAATATACAAATGATTTATCTTGGGATCAGTTTTTAATAAATATGGACTACAGCTTGATTGATTGATTGATTGATTGATTGATTGATAGGATCCCCATTAATAGGATAGGGAGTGTTAGATTCCTATTCTTCCTGGGGTCTGACACATTAGTTACCACTGGTCATTGAATTTCAGGAATATTGTGACATTAAACAAATCTATACAGATATGGAAAGTCGTGTTTTTTTTTTAAAAATCTTGTTTCTTTTTCATATTTTTTTTGGTGGAGGGAGTTTGCAGCATGCTACTGTACGTGGCATTACACGTTGACAAATCATGACATTGTTGGTCTGAGTGTCTACATGAGTAGTACCCAAACCAAAACATCACAATAATGTTTATCGTTGCCATGCTGGTTGTTGCATCGTTCTGGTGTTATTCATTTAATTATTATTATTATTATTATTATTAGCTCAGTGAGAGGCAGCGATAAGTCAAGCAATATGACATTTTAATAGGAGTGGGGATCCTGTATGTAGACCGGCGCTTCTCAAGGTAGGCGAACGGTGCTTTTATTGGGGGAACTGTTGGGATTTTGAAGTCGTTCTTGATTCCCCAGTTTCCCTCACTGAAGAAGATGTTGGACTTCAAAGCACACGAAGGGGAGATGGAAGACTTGGACATGAGCCCGGGCAACACGGTGACACACCTGACACATCTTCCTCTGTCGTGATGTTAGAAATGTACGATCTAGGCGTAACCATGACCACGTGTCCCCCCCTTCCCCCCCGCGTGCAGCACCTGGTGACCGTCGGCAGGGACTTCGTGTGCAGCGTGTGGTGCGGGAACCAGCTGGCCACGAGTCTCCGCTGGAACACCACCACCACGCCTCACGTCGCAGACAGGACATACCGCTACATGGCCTGCAGGTAACCACAGCACCCACCTCTGACCTCTATAAGGTACACTGTCAGAGATAACCTTTTATGCAGACCAGAACGACCAGCGTTCCATGCGTGACAGTGGGCCTTGGCATTGAGGTCCGTTGACTGTCGCACACCTTCAAAAATGTCTGCCTGCGCGGACATGTGCATGTTGACTGCACATGTGCGACAGCCTCAAGCCCAAGGCGGTAATATCGTACATATAGCATATTTAAAAAATCACAAAATGCGTTATGGCTACTTTTCAATCCTTAAAATTGTTTTCGCCATCGGAGGGTAGGTGGGGAGTTTCCAACACCTACAACACATCAAGCACGCACGGAGAGATCAGCTTAAGTTGAATTAATTTACATTATTATACATGAAATAAACATAGATATTTATTTTGTGTGTATTACTGAAACCACTGCATATGGCTCCAACAAAATGTTGTTTTGTTTTTTTAACATTTCATTAATGTGTTTGTTTTGTACAAAAGCAATGCAAATCCCCAAAATGTAGATTTTGACTTGCAGGGGAGCCTTACGCCCAGGACACACTGCAAGCGATTCGCTCGTCATCCATCGCCTTGTAGCTGAAAATCGGTCGCTTGTTTACATGCGAGGATTTGGTTGCCTAGGTATGACATTGGCTTTCAATTGTCTCTCGTCACTACATCGCTGCTAGTCGTTTGCAGTGTGTCCAGGGCGTTAGTGTCTTGGGAGACCGGGGTTCAAATCTGACCCGCGGATATTTCCCAATCCTTCCCGATATCTGTCTCCCACCAATTTCTAAACAAACTAAATAAAAATAAGAAAACAGAGTTGGTCGTCATGCATGTCACTGAAAGTACCTCAAGTAAACAGGTCTTGACGCAGTTCGCCGGCGATGTCAATGTTAAATGTGTTAATATTGCACATGTAAAACAACGACACTCGACCAAAGCGCTTTCCAGGAAAATAAAAAAACGTTCATGAAGGCACAAAATAATGCATTAAAATGTTTTGTGCCTTTTATGGAAATTCATGTAAACAAATAACATAAAGACAAATGCACAGTACATATCAGATGTAACCCAGACTTTATGCAAGTAAAAAGTATATTTTCCATTGTTCCACTTCATTGTTTGTTTGGTTGGTTGGTCGTCCAGGTTTGGGAAGGTGGAGGACCAGAAAGACGCCCTGAGGCTCTACACCGTCCAGATCCCCCACAAGCGGGACAGGAAGCCCCCCCCTTGCTACCTCACCAAGTGGGACGGCAGGAGCTTCCTGCCCATGCTGACGGCCACGTGTGGCTTCGAGGTCATCTCCAGCCTGGCCGTGAGGTGGGAGCTGAGCGGCTGACGTCTCTGTTGTGTCCCCTGACCCCACCGGCAGCGTGTCAGGAGCGTCTTGTTGTGTTATCGTTGAGTTTCCATAGCAACAAACCAAACTTTAAATTAGGAGTTCTGTCTGATTGGCCCGCTGATCGTTTTCAGAAGCGTCCCAGAAATGCCTTTCCCCCCCCTCAAAACAAAATACAACTGTCGCCTATTTTTAGCGGAGCCAAGCGGAGAGCCGCTCCTGGGACACTTGGGCGGGTCACTTGCATTGACGAGAGCTCCGTGACGGAGCCGGATCGAGACGCGCCCAGTGGCAATTGGGCGTTAGGCTTACCCGCACTTTAAAGGTGGCGTCAGCGATTCAAAGGTCTGTGAAAATGTCCTCATGGTCTGCCGGCTCCTTGTGCATCGCGCTGGAAAGATAATCTGTTGGGGTTTTTTTGCTTTCTTTCCTTACACGCCCCCCGGCTCTGTAGATGGGAACACAAAGTGGTGCAGACCGCACCACACAATACTATCCCATGCCATGTGTGGGGGGGCGGAGCTTCTGAGGGAGTAACCCAATGGCGTTGAAGGGGGCGGGGTGTAGTTTAGGCGTGGCCTTAACCAACGGTGATAGACACAATGAGTAAGTTCATCCAATCACCTGTCAAATATGTGTGTATGTATATATATATATATGTATATGTATGTATATGTATATGTATATATATATATATGTATGTATATGTGTATGTATGTATGTATGTATGTATGTATGTGTGTGAGGACAGGACAGGACCGGACGTGCGCCGACTGTAAACGAGGCTCCAACGAGAAACAATGAAGCTACAGTTAATCTGATTGCACCATTGTTGCCAGAAAGGGCTTGGCAACATTTTCATCTTTGACTGACATGCTTTTGGACCAATAGTATTTGTTTAATCAAAGAAAATTGACCAGCTCACGGTGTTCCGTTCTTCAATGCTAACGCTGTAGCGGTTGGTTCTCGCCACCAGGGACCACTCTTTCCAACGCTATACACAACAAATTTAAACATGTTTTACGGACAAACATGAACACAAGACACTTGCAGGATACTTACTCTACATTATAGTTATTAGTTTGATGTAATTGAATATATATTTATTGATTTTTGAGCCAAGGAAAAGTGACGCGACATGACTTGACATGTCTTTCGTTCGTGTCTCTTGTTCGTAAAATGCTAATATACAAAAAAAAAATTCACAAACATTGTTTTTGTATAGATTTGTTTGATAAATACTTCGATTTGTTATTCTCCAATTTAAAAGTTTATAAGTTGTTAAAATAAGTTATAAAACGCTTTTCCCCGTATAGGCTGGTTCATCCCATAGAACTCCATTCATATTGGTCTCTCCCGGCGCCATTCTAAAGCCTGCTGGGTGGAGCTCCTGTACCTACTGAGAGCCTGTCTAAACGAAATATCAGATTGTAGTCAATGTGATTTGGCTGAAAGCAGGAGAAAACACTATCTACTAGTATTTATAACATTTTTGACCGTGACGTAATTTTATTTCTGTGAAGAGTTTTACGTCAAGTGTCCGGTACACAGTGAGTCTACGGTACTAGAATTATTTTTCAGTGCACCCACAAAACTGACAGCCTGCTGACCGTGGGGAAATATTAATTGAATTTGAATTGGTTAGATTATAACTGCTTCCCTCACCTTTTTTATTTGCATTACTTGCACGTATTGATAGAAACGTAGGATGGTGGTTGTCTTACTAAAAAAACTATGGTTTCTCCCCGACAACAGTGACTCCGGAACGTTTATTGGCCTTGGAAGTGTGACAGGATCAGTTGCTATTTATATCGCTTTCTCATTACAGGTAAAATAGCCAACACACACACGCAGAGCATTTTACAATACTAGTGTCGATTCTATTGCCGTGTGTGTCCAGCAGACCTTTCTGAATGCTTCTCCACTCTGTAGAAGTTATACTACGTGCAGGAGTCCCATGGCATCGTGGTGACGGATCTGGCCTTCCTGCCCGAGACGCTGAATGGCAGACGTATGAAGGGGAACAACGAGGCGGCCATGTTGAGCGTGGCGGTGGACAGCAGGTGTCAGATGCACGCTCTGCGCAACAGAAGTAAGTCACGACCGCAATGCCACGCGCCCACACAGGCACACGCCAGATTGTTCCCGGTTCTACTTAGAATCCTATGCCATAGCTTGACACACACCTAGGGCGTGGGCTAGGGCGTGGGCTAGGGCGTGGGCTAGGGCGTGGGCTAGGGCGTGGGCTAGGGCGTGGGCTGGAGCGTGGGCTGGAGCGTGGTAGGCAAGAGTGTGGGCAAGAGTGTGGGCAAGAGTGTGGGCAAGAGTGTGGTAGGCTAAAGCATAGACTAGAGCGTAAGCTAGGACGTATGCCAGAGCGTAGGCATGGGCTACAGAGTGGGCTAAGGCGTACATTAGACGCAGGAGCATACATTGTCCATATCTGCACCCTGCAGGGTCTTTCCCTATCTGGCTGGTGCTGCTCTTCTGTGGTCTGATGGTGGTGGCGGTGATCCTGCTGCTGCAGAGCCTCTTCCCAGGCTTCATCTGAAGCACCTGCACGACCGTGGACTACATCTCCCAGGCCCCCCAGGGCGGGACTGGACCACAACATCGCTCCCCTCCTACACCATCATCCCCATCTCAACCCTGTGAAGGGGTTCCCCTAAGCCTCGCCAGAGTCCGGGCTGCCTTCACGCCCCCTGGTGTTAAGTCCTGTTGGCCTTCTGGGAGAGAGGGAGAGTTTTTATTTGTTTCCACAGACTTGATCTGGATCAATCACTCTTAATCTTAATTATGTTAGGGGTTTGGATAATGTCATCATGAATGTGTAAAAGGGTGGGTCCTTTTTATCAAAATATTTAAGAAATAATGTAAGATAAATATATATAAATATGATTTGCATACCTGCAATGTAGTGTCTGATTTTCGTCTTTACGTACACACAGACACTTTACCACTTTGGGCTTGGCACGAACTGCAAAGCCTTAAAACTAAGACTTCCCATTTTGTCCACTAGTTGGCAACCAAGACCATTCATGTTATTGTTCTTCCCTAGGGGCTGGCAAAAGTATGTGCTGAGAATGAGATTAACAAATGACTAGTAGCTCTTTAATTTAAAAATTGTCAATTTTGTCAACTACAGTATTTGATGAAGTATTATTAGTTTTTATTATTGATTTGTTTTTTGTATTGTATAACTAAGTATATCTAACATGTAGAAGCTTCAAACAGAATTTACAGTGGATATGTCTTGATCTAAAGTGTTTATTTTTAGTACAAAAAAAAAACCTACAGGAAATCAAACTATTGTTAATTTTAATAAAGTTAATTTGACATACTATCTTTGCAAAACAATGGAGGCTATAGGCCAGCTACAGTACAATATGTTATGTTTCCTATTACAAAAAATGGTTACATGGTGCCTACAGTAGATTAATTTGCATTAATCTGCCTACAGATTGCATTAATTTGTGCAGTAACCTCAAAACATATAATTAAATGGCAAGTTGAAAGAACCTATTGCATTTAGCTCTTAAATTTTATTTAAAAAAATGTATTAAATAAGCACCAATATGTACGTAGCACATACATATATAGAGAAAAAGTATATGAAACATGTAAACATTGTGTGCTGTATTGTGGCTTGGTGTTGAACTAATGGCAACAATAAGATTCATCAGAATGATTCATCAACAAAATACCTTTCAGACTGGCACGGACATCAAACAGTCAGAGGACAATTAGTAACTTGTTACGGTAGTTGGTTAGATCATGCCATGCCCACAACACAATACCCAGCTTACAATGCTGCTTAGCAACTAAGTGCAAACCATTATACCACATAATTGATCTGTATGCATGTTATTTAATTAATTTTGATAACTTCAAATATAGCTATGGCTTGGGTGGCATTTGAAACAACTTAGATATGAGAATTCTATTGGATGAGCTTGGCTAAGCTAAATCCCCAAACCCGATAAAGGATCCCTCCACATTTTTAAGTTCATTTGGGTTTAACTCAACCAATTAAAAGCTTTGTTTCCTCTTTTGTGGGCCTTTCTAAAGAGAAATGGTGATTTTCGTTCTCTCCCCAAGAATTCTTCTATGCCTTCTTTCAAACAATGGCCAAATAACGTCTGGTCCTCTGGGGCCATCCCGACAATCGGGACGCCATCACTCACGGGCTGGCGTTGTTCGCACGGCCACGGAGGTTGTCATGACGCAGCACACGGCCCCCTTTGAGCGAAAGGGGCTGTTCACGGCAAGTTAGATGGCATATTGAGACAATGTAGAAACTGTGGAGAAGACGCTGTAAACTTGGCTTGTAGATTGCCACCACTAGATCAAGTTTTTAAGAAGCTGTGTGTGAGTGGCCCACGCTGCAGGCATGTTGGGCTACAACACTTACATTTGTCACAGGCACATAAGACGGTGGCTTTGGTCAGAATAGTAATAGCTCTTAAAGACCACCATTCAGTAATTATTGTATTGAAAAAACATACAGCTCTGTATTGACATAAGGTCAATAGCCATCCATGCATTTCAGTATTAATGGCTCCGTTTTTCTCCAAAAGGTGGCGCCAAACGTCTGGCAAATCTGTGAAATCGTGACTGTTGATATAACCTACATTCTCTTCAGTGGACGCACAGATCCAACTCTAGGAAGAACGGTTGAGTCTACAGTTTGTACAAAATGGAAACCAAGTTCTCAGCTTAGCAGTATGTTTACCAGCGTTTTTACAGTGTGCGTGTGATGAATGCATACATCCCAGAGACTGAATGATGTTGGTAAGGTCACAGACATGCTGATACAGGCTACATACTCCTAAACTCCCAAGCTCACCACTTTTCACCAAATTGTGAACCAGAATTCAGACACTGTCCAAACACCGCCCCACCCTCCCTCCATTAGCAGGGCAGGAAACCCAGCGCCCACCTCTCACCTTGAAGTCCAACAGGAAATGAAGTGTCCAGACAGACCAGTGTCTCGCGCATGAAAGCGGCACAAGCACACACATTCGTTTCTTCTCCAACAACAGGGCTCCTGAACCGGCAGAGGCCTTCGCTTTGTCTCGAGCGACGGCACAGACAAGGCCAGGGGAACAGCCCCTTCTCATCACCGTAAATTATCTGTATGGTACGGACCAAACACAACAGTTCTGGTTCAGCTCAGGGACATTACGTGGGACACCGCAGACCTATGAGTCTACCTGGTTAACCTCTTGTCATCTCTGGTGGGGGCACACAGCCGTCTCGTGTTGGATTTTGTTATTGCCATCGGGGCGTGCGCAGCTAGATATCAAATATGGGGCCCGCACACCCCCGCCCCTACTTTATTAAGTGCTGGCGGCTTCACTTGTGCTGAAGATCGAGCATTTCAAATTAGGGAGAAAAATGCATTCTCTGAGATGAAAAACGCTTCCTGGAGTCAAAAGCATATAAAATGCCAAACGCCTTCTAAATGCAGTACCGTTAAGCATCCAGGCTAATCTGAACCAGACCGGCAGATAAAACATGAGCGGATACTGATATGCCTATGTCAGCAGAGCAAACATCTAAGGCAACACAACACACTAATATGTGACACTTAGGCTAAGAATTGTCTTAAAACTCATTTTTAATCTTTTGCATTCCCGTCATCTTAGAGACACTTGTATGGTTTGTTTTATGTTTCTGTTAATTTTGTTTTACTTAATTCTTTTATTGTATAAGTCAACAGTACTTTTGTCACTATTGGCTATTTTTTAATATTCTTTATGAATTAGTTGACTTGACTAATATAATGTACAGCCAATACAAGGCAATGTATACCCAGCAGTAACACACTCGGGTAATGCTATAATTATGAATAACTCACCACAAGTCACCAGTCAGGCTCTGTACTACAACAACGTTATAAATCACTGTTTAAAGACTCAAATCTGAGCCAAGATTAGCCATGTGTGTACCGTATTTAAAGACCCATTGGAGATGTGTCATAACTGGATATTGTGAGGCAGAATTTCATATGATTTATGTCTACTGTGCAGCACTGGAAAACTATGCCTCCGACCTGCATTAACGGAGCCTGTAGCACAGACTTTGACCCGATCCTTATGTCTGTTTAACTACTCTTGCATCTCATTACCGTATATACCATTTCCTGCTAGATATTAACATTTGATGAGAATGACATAGGAGCGGCCTCAAACTCTTGGGAGACCTAACAAGAGAAGGAGCAGCTTTGAAGATAAATGTCTACCTTGAAGTGGCCCTCAAGAATGTTGGCATGTGTGAGTGTTGCACAGCGCTGTGCATTATCTCGTAGTATAGTTTGCGCTGTATGCGTGTGTGTGTTTGAGTTTGTTTTAGGGCGGTGGATTAGTAGATGAGATGGCACCAGGTATAGCTTCTTATGGGAAATGGAACACATTGGAGATGATTATTGCTTCAGCATGTTTAAGCCTCAACTTAATCCTTCTCCCACCGACATCTACAGTGTCACAATAGATTTGCGCTGGCTCGGGGCTTTAGCTCTGAATTCCACAGATAAAAAGGAGAGTTTATTTCCATTCCGGATTGGCGCTGCCTGGCTGCGTATATATGCTTTACCGTGCGACGGGCACTGACGTCTGAGTAGGCCGGTGCTTGAGGTGGCCACACACACTCACACACACACACGATACCACAGTGTAAACAGAAAAATAAATGAGAAATAAGTGTTTAGCATTGCGGTGGACCGTCATGAGGCACGGGTGAACGTTTATTTTGGACACACACACAAAAAAACCTTGGTGCTGAAAGAAAGTAAGTTAAAATTTGTGTCAGGGACCATAATTGCTGGGGCCCCTTAATCTAGAGTGATTCAGCCCTGCTGTCTGAGAGATGGTGACTGATCCCCGCATACACACACACACACACACACACACACCAAATACCCGCTGGCCACTCTGGTTTTTCTCATCTGGCCATTGTTTAAACACTGCTGACCTGTCTCACCAACACCCGCTAGGCACACACACACACACACACACATCACACATATAGATATTATCAGCATTTGGATAAAATGAAAAACGGTAAAATAGTACCTTTTAAGATTTTATGGTATGTCAAAATGTCTACCCTTCATTTAAACCGAAGCTGCTCATGTATGTATGCATTGACATTCATAGCATTTATCACGCGCCTTTATCCAAAGCGACCTGCAGTATGCACATTTGTCTGAACAGGACATACAGCCATAACACTAAGAATGACAGAAGCGGGCAACACAGGGCTGTTATGACAGCATACTGTACATTATTAATGGATCATTCTGTCCATGATGATGTAAACAAAACAATGAGCAATAAAAACAAAAGTATACGTTACACAATATTTTATTTACAAAAATACCATTACAGTCTTTTGGGTGGATTGTATAGTATATACTGATATAATCCTATTTGTTAAATGTTAAATTATTTGTTACATTTGTTAAATTATTTATGACTAGACTGGAAAACATACTTTAAAATAACTGCACCCCATCTCTGAGCCTGACTGCACCTTTAAAGTGTACCTGCACCCCAGCTCTGAGCCTGACTGCACCTTTAAAGTGTACCTGCACCCCAGCTCTGAGCCTGACTCCACCTTTAGAGTGTACCTGCACCCCAGCTCTGAGCCTGACTCCACCTTTTAAGTGTAACAGTATACACATTTTATGGCGCAGTTACACGGATATAGTCTGGAGAAAGCTTGTTGATATTTGAACTCCATCAAAACAAAAACATGCCATAGGGTGCTGCGTTAGAAACTCTGCCCCCACATTGGGAACTCATTGCAAAGGCTAGGTTATTGTTCTGTGGTGCGGTTTGCACAACTTTGTTTGTGTTTCCATTTACATAGCCAGGGCTGTGTAGCAACACCAGATTATTCTTTCAGCACGCAGACAGAGCGGGCAGCAAGCTGTCCGTGAGGAGCAATTTGCTGGATTTGACTAAGTGTAGTATTTAACAATCACTGAATTTACCTTTAATACATATTCCTGTTCACTATATTTTAATTGCTTTTAGGACAGGAGGGAACTTTAGTTGGAACTACAAAGCAAATTAACCTGAATCAATGTTTTAGCGTGCTATGACTTTTAATTAAAGGTATCAGTCAGCAAGCTAACTGTAAGCTAATACACTTTTTTTCATATTCAACAAATTGTTCAGTGTATTTAGCTAGTTTAATGTTCTTTGTGTGTGCTGAAATGAAACGTGTCTGCTACTTCTACACATCGCTTTGCTTCACAATTTGTTTCAATGTGTGTGTGTGAGTGTGTGTGTGGGGGGGGGAGGGGGTGTTGAGATCGAAGTTAACAAGCCTTCTCAAGAATAACTAACCCTGCCTTTAAATGCTGCTGTAAGCCACTTCACTTAATGTACAACCTGAAGTCTCTAAGAAAGAGAATTGTATGAAGTGATATTGTGTTGTTGTTTATATTGTGTTTATATTATACATTCATAAATGTAAGCCTACACTAACATATACTGCAAACATACAGTGAATATAAGTGGTCTGAAACGGCCTCATGCATCCCAGGGGGGGTTGTGGAGCGTCTGTTTCGGTCTTTCCTGGCGCTACTAGCCCCTGAACGAACCGTAGCACTGACTGACCTAGCCACAGAGCCAGGCAGTGAGTAAGATGGGAGTTCCAGGGAGAAAACCCTGTCTCCCAGCCCACACATGTGTGTGTGTGTGTGTGTCACCACAGGCGTCTAGGGGGCCCCATTACACCGACGTCAGGCATGGAGCCTGTTGGCTCATGGCTGCGGTGAAGAGGAAGGCTGTCGCATGAGGCTAAAAATGGCCCCGGCCGTGTATGTAAACATGGCTGACTCTAAACAGAAGTCCACAAAAACACACACACACACGCATGCATTAGCAAGAAAGTTAAATGCAAGGTTATTAACTCGAGAACGCTTGTTAACTTCAATCTTAAATCAAAACAGTATCCCTCCGCGGCGCCACCTCACACATCGAAGCACATTGTGAAGCAAAGCATAGTTCTACAGCTTGTTGTTGTGAGGGGTGTTCACCACTTTGTATATGTCCGTATTTACGGAGCCAGGGCTGTGTACGGTAGAATTATCACATTACATTTTCCAGCACGCAAAGAGAACGGTAAGCTAGCGAAATGCAAGTCGAATATTTGATGAATTTGACAAAACAGATATTAGCTTGCAATAACTGACTATACCCTTAACCGCCTGCTAGTCTCAGCCTCTTAAGTCCATTAACACTACAGTACGTCACATAAGCAACTCTGCCCTGAACGTCTGACACATAGACCCTTGCTAGCTAACAGCACGTACGTGAGGCTGTCGATTCTGAGTCATTTCCAATTGCATTATCACTCATGAGTATGTTGTAGGCCTTTCTGTAATTTCGGTGACACTAGTGTCGTGCTTTACTTACTAATTTCAGTTTTTCCATGTATTTTAAACATGTATTTTAGCCGTAGCCTAACAGGTTTACAAGACCTGCAAACTGCCATAGTCGCGTCGTTAAGTTTCACAACTAATTCCTCAGTGTAAGTTTAATGTCCAACTTGGTCTTTGAGTTACATCGTCTTGTACGTCAATCAAAATAGCTCTCCTGTGAAGTAGGCAGGTCTTTTACGCAATTAGCCCTACGCTGTGTCCAACTACACATGTAAAGGATGGCTCTACAAGATTAACTGTATCTAATATCTGTAATAATTGATTCAATAATTCATTCATTTTAGAGAAATTTTGTTGAGATTTGAACTCGCTCCTTCAGGACCTCCGCCCCACACATTGGTATCGCATTGCAAAGTCTTAAGCTATTGATGTTGTGTGCGGTCTGCACCATGTTGTTGTTCCTATTTTACTGCAATGTCTGTGTAGAAACACCACATTATTTTTTCAGTGCACACACAAAACGGGCAGCTAGTAGACCGCAAGGAGATATTAGCTACATTTTACAAATAAAGTGTATTAGCTTACCATTGCTGATTTTACCCTATAATATATAAATACATATATATAAATAGAATACAGACGTAGTGCTGTGACATTGCGGTAAAACAACAGGAAAAGAAAACCACGTATAGTTGCAGCAGCGTGTTTGACGTCAGTGTTAAATCTGTGCGGTTCAATGTTGCAGTTTGTGCCTGGCCACAAGAAAGACGTCTGGGGCTCTGGTGGTGTTTGTGTATATACAAATTGTTTTAATCATACTTCAGTGTGTTTGAGCACGATGTCCTGTCCGTCCCCGTCTCGTACATTGCCCACAATGCCGCTGGCGGTGGAGGGGGCGACTCCAATAAAGATTGGAGGCATCATTTAGAGCCAAACCCCTTCAATTGCATGTCCCAGTCTTGTTCTATTTTGGCAAACCAGACACACTCATCGACTACCGTCGCCCCCTCTCTTCTGCCTGTGTCACTGCGGCCACTGAGTGCCAGGGGACAGAATTACACGGGATGGGAATCTTGCTGCGCACACGCCCAGCTACCAATCTGGGGTAATGTGAGCAATTCCGAAGGCAAACATGGAAAAGCAAACACGCTCTTATTAAGAAGAGGCTTTTGGCTTCTTACAAAAGGGTAACGAGACAAAAAAAATTACAGGGTTAGTGGAAGAACTATCACCGTGTCTACTTCGTTCCACCTCTCTCTCTCTCTCTTTCTGTCTCTGGCTCACTGTCTGTCTATCTCTCTGTCCGTCTGCCAATTTGGGTCTGTCTGTCTTTGTGTGTGTGTGTGTGTGTGTGTGTGTGTGTGAGAGAGAGAGACCCTCTCCTTGGCCTACAGAGCAGAGCAGAGTGCTCTGAGGCGAGGCAGAGGAGGGGAAAAAGTGTTTTACCGGAGTTAACGGGATCGTCACGTGTGTCAGCCATTGGCTCACGAGCAGTGAGTACAACCTTCTAGAAGCCTCGTGTGTCTCCATTAGTCAACACGCGCCGCGAGTACGCACGACTCTGGTGTCTCCCGCAGACCCCGGACAGACACACAGTCTGCCCTGATAACTCGCGGCAGTGACGGAGATGTGGTAAAACGACGTCAGGGCACGGAGGCACAAGTGTGTGTGTGGCATGTCTAAACACACACACACAGTAGGGCTGAGTTGGGGGTTTGGAGGGGGGGACTCCCTGTGCTGACGGCATCCGAGTCGACACCACATGCTCCTTCTGACTCAAACGGTGGAATGAAATTATACGTCTAGGCCTCAGGGCAAATATTGTGCGATCCTGACGAGGAGCAGTTTGAATGCTGAAAGCCCACCAGGCCGGACGCGGTGTCGTCTGTGGTGGATTCTGTGTGCGGAAACGACCGAGTACGTCAGGGTGTCAATAGGGCATGACGTATCCATAGAACTATATAATAACGGACGTATCGCTATTGTTGTTGTGAGCGGTGTTCATGTTCCTAAACGCAGTCAGGGCTGTGTAGGAGTTTAGGGTTATTTTTTCAGCACGCACAGATTACAGTAAGGTAGTGAAATGTGAGGAGATATTTGGGGAATTTGACAGAACATGTATTAGCTTACAGTTATAATCGTGTGGCTGCGCTGGCAGTTGTTCATGGGTACTAGTTGTTGGGGAAAACGTTTTTTTTAACCTTATTCTGAGGGGAAAGTCACCATGTTTTTAGCCGTCTTAATCTCATTTGATTGGTGATTATATACAATCAGTGTTTAATGTCTCGATGACCAATAAAAGTGCATGTACGACTCCCCCCATTCCTTTAGACCAGGTCTTCCTAATAAATGCCTAATAGCTGCCACGTGGCCAGACTTGGCACCCTCGGGTATCTCAGATCGCAGAGAAAGGGTCTTTGAGAAGAAGATGTACAACGGGAAGATATTCCCAACACAAACACACATCTGATGCCAATCATAATGCGAGCAGCTTGGCATGGCTAGTGTCGGGATTCAAATGAACAACCGGTGAAAAAACACACGGAGACGTGGAGAGAAAGATAATGAGAAGGACACGACATTTCACTCTTGACTCTTCACTAACTTGATGTTAGTGATTTCATTCACTGCGAATCACCGTCTAACACACCAAAGACTATAAATAACACATAAACACGTTCTAGTACAGTATATATATTTGCAGTATAATATACAATGGTATATATACACCCTGTGTTTGTACAGTATAAACAACATATACAATATGTATATATGTATAAACAATCGGTGATTAGCTAGCTGGTAAACGACACACAACCACGAAAGGCTGGCACGGGGCACCGTTCCATCACAACACCATCGCGTGACAGACAAGCATGCCGCCTGTCTGGGGCAAGGTTTTTCTTGTCAGGGGCCGGACGGCTCACTGGAGAACGTCCTAGCCTAGAACGACTATACTGGCACAACCTGCCATCACACACGCACACACACACTGCCTAGCACGCACACGCACACACACACACACGCACACACACACTGCCTAGCACGCACACGCACACACACACACACGCACACACACACATACACACACAGCCTAGCATGCGCACGCACACACACACACACTCACGTACACACATACACATAGCCTAGCATGCGCACACACACACACACACACACACACACAGCCTAGCATGTGCACGCACACACACATGCGCGCACACACACACTCAGCGTAGAGGAGGAGAAGGTTCTAGACCTTAGTGTGTGCTGCATCAATTACCGGTCTGAAATGTACTGTATGTAAGCCGTACTCTGCCAAATTATTCATCTTAACCCTTATGATTGTGTTTTTACTTTTGCCAACAGTAGGATTTGCAGAGAGAGGGAGTTGTCTAAATAGTTAAAACAGAGTTTTGGACGGCTTCGTGAGTTTGTCAGTGACAAGGAGTAACTCTATATTTGGTAGCTGGAAAGGTCAGGCACATTAAAGGAGGGGGGGGGGGGGGGGGCAACACACCCCCCCCCCCCCCCCCCCCCAACACAGCGCTGTCCTTAAACAAGAACAGCCTCCACGGCCTGCCTAGGCTTACAGAAGATAGCCTGCCCCAGCGGTACAGTGCAATTTGGCTAGCTTGTTCAGGGTCAAAGTTCAGAGGAGGCACTGTCTTATGGCAGTTAGGGAAGTTAGAATAACATTGACGTTGGATGAGGGCCCACTATTTAAAATGGACTGTGAGCCTGGTCCGGGCAGTTGTGTAAAACCGTCAAGAGGACTTGCAGCGTCTCTCTCTGTTAATGTCAAAGGCTCTCTGAAGAGTAATAGACGAGAGGGAAGAGATTGGGAACAAAAAGCTACACAAAATTAGATTTCCTCCGGCGGCGATCAGGTTCCTCATTCGGTCTCAAACAAGGCGGCCATCTTTGCCTATGGCGGAGCGCGGAGAGCGGCCATGTGGTGCTTCGTGATTTGATCGCACTTTGAAATGGTAAGGGGACAAAATGTGAGCGTGAGCGCTCTTCAAAACAAGCAGAGGTCGGGAGGGGCGTGTTGTGATTGGACAGGCAAGTATTTATCCTGTGTCCGCGACGCGCTCTCACATTTACTCTGGCAGCGATGGTCCAGCTCAAATAAAGAGCCGGACGACTTCAGGAGACGCCGTGCGTTTCTGTCACCCCCGAGCGCTTCAGCTGCCAAGCCCCCGCCTCGTCTCCCCCCAAAACAGCGAAGGAAAACATGGCCGCCCCCGCAAGGCCCTGAGTCAATACAGCCTTCTTCCGCTGCTGTGCTCCAACAGCTGCTTCTCCAATCACAGGAAAACCTATCAGGAGCCCAGTGTGGACGCAAGCTAGCAGACTGCCCTCTATCTCTTTACTCTAGCCTAGCGCGTACGCACGAACACACAAGGACGCACGAACACACAAGGACGCACGCACACACAAGGACGCACGCATACACTAATCTAGCCTAGCGCGCATGCACGAACACATAAGGACGCACGCACACACAAGGACGCACGCATACACTAATCTAGCCTAGCGCGCACGCACGAACACATAAGGACGCACGCACGCATGGACACAGACGGACGCACGCACACACAAGGATGCACGCATGCACTAATCTAGCCTAGCGCGCACGCACGAACACATAAGGACACAAGGATGCACGCATACACAAGGATGCACGCATACAATACTCACGCGCACGCATGCACATACGCACACGGACGACGCACACACACACGCACACACACAAGGACGCACGCATACACTACTCACGCGCACGCATGCACATACGCACACGGACGACGCAGACACACAAGGACGCACGCATACACTACTCTAGCCTAGCGCGCATGCGCACGCATGCACACGGACGACGCACACACACATGCACGAACACACAAGGACGCACGCATCCCCGTGATTCCTGAGGGACGGCGACATCATCACGTCTGGAATACCTGCATGACTAACGCATGGCATTCGGGCAATGGCATCATCATCATCATGCGGTGTGAACTCACATTGAGCTTCACGCGCTCCTTTACCTCTCTCAGCATCTGCGTTTTCATTTCTTTTTCTTTTTGTGTTCGGGAAGCTGTAAACCCTGCCAGGTCAACAGGGAAAGGGCAAGAGTAGTCAGTGTCTAAAATAAGAATGACATCGCACACATGGCGTCTGTGTGCTACTACTGTTGAGGTCATCCAACAAGACAACCATCCCCGGTGTTTTAGCCAGGGATGGTTACTTTTTAAATGTATTCCATTACAGTTACTACTTAGCAGACTAAAAGTATAATCATTGACGTCATTTTTGGATTACCTACATTTTGTAACATGATCTGATTACTTTCTGTTACTTTTGAATTACCATTTAAAAAATGCTACAATGCTAAAAAATGTACTGTGTTGGCGCACTTTGTATTTTTGTGACTGCGTATGTTACTCAGGGCGGCAGATCAAAGTAGGGTGGGTTTTTTTCAGTTAATGTCTAGTCTTTAAAAAAACACATTTTTGTATGCATTTTTATTCTGGAAAATTTTAAATCGGAAGTACCTAGAAGTACTTTAAATACCAAGAATCTGAGCTGGTAATGTAATGGATTACATCAGTTACATCAGTAATCAGTTACTTCCCAACACTGGTTTCAGAACAGAGAATATAACAAAGGCAGTTTGTTATATTCTCTGTTAAGGAGACAAGTATTACGCCACTATATCTACATAGAAAATAGCAACATTCTCCATTTTTAGGCTTTGTTAATGTTGCACTGATGTCTATAAACTAACTGAATTACATCCTTCTGATGCCCTAACATAAAAACAAAGGCCTTAATCATCCCTGATGGAAAAGTAAGATGAGGAGGAGGGTGTCATTTGAGGAAGGAGACGCACCGCTGGGATGGAGCCAGGGCAGAGGCTCCTATATCCTTTGTGTTTGTGTACTGCCCCTAGGGTTATGAAAGTCAAATATTAATATAATATTTAATAAATATGGATTATTTATATTAATTACATTATTAACTTATATATAATGTGCATGTAGTTTAGGCCATTTGGAAGGCATTACGGAGAAAAGCGGAGACATGCGAAGGGCCTTCTTTGAACATTGGGGTGGTCCAGCGACCCAGGTTATTACCGCTGACTACTTAGTGTTCGGCTGCCGTTTCTCAGGTGCACGTCTGTGTTTCACAGCAGGAAACGACAGGAAGAGGAGAGGAAGAACAGAGGCAAAGCATTTAAGGCTTCAGCTATTAAAAGTAGGGGGTGGCCACCCTCGAAGCATTCTAGAAATATGTATACATCTAACTAACATTTAAGGTAGGGAAAGTCATTTCCGATAACGCTTGCTAAATTCGAACCCTAATGAAAACTAAAACACTGAACTCCGTTCAGTGACACAGCGTGCTCCCTCATAAGCTTGTTGTTGTGTGCGGCCTGCACCACTTTGTTTGTGTTCCTATTAACGGAGCCAGGGCTGTGTGTGGAAATACTGCATACTGTTTTTCAGCACACACACAGATCTAGCAGAGATGCACGGAGGCATACTGTATTTGTGGAAATTCACCAATAAATTAACAGAGTTAGCTTTTGCATACACGTTTGTGCTCATACTTGAACAAGAGAGACCCACAACATCCATCTGACCTCATCTGTGTTCCCAGCTCAAGAACGGTCAGCGTTGTGTTGCCTTAAGGTTCGCAAAAGAGCACAAATGAAAAACCTGTGAAGCATATTTTGTGCCCACTCGCTCTCCTTGGCCCACGAACAGACTCCAACACACTGAGATAGATCAGGAGAGAGGTGATAAATGGCAAAGGTTAACATCGAGGGTTAAGGGCAGGATGTAAAGATTGTCGTAAAGCAGGCTGTTAAGAGAGGCCGTACAAAAGCTGTCTTTTGTTAGAAACACACTAGAGCAGCAGTAGCCTACTCACACCTATAGACTCACTGCACTGAAAAATAATAATTAGATTGTAAAGTATATTTTTCCTGCTGCAGAAATATAAACAAGGCATAATCCCAATTAACATTGCAACTCATTTGAAAAGAACAAGAACCTCTGGCCTCTGAGACCTCATTAAAGGTATAGTCAGCTATTTTAGGCAAATTGTAAGCCAATACTTTGTCAAATTCGCCAAATATCTCTTCGCATTTCTCTAGCTTTCTGTTCTCTGTGTGTGCTGAAAAATCGAACCATGCCTTTATAGGACATGCAACAGCTGCAACTGAATACATTGAGGACTCCCTACGATCACCTGTTAAAGGCAAATTGGTGATGCGCTCATCTTGCAAATATGACAAAGTTGTGTTTCTCATGTTGAGAAGTCAACACTGAATTCACTCACTAAAATAAAACCTCACGGTGTCGATGACTCACGCTTATGTAGATGGACTGCTCGCTCCGTCTCCTGGTATTGCCATCATTTAATCAAGTCATGACCTATAAC
Source organism: Forbesichthys papilliferus (assembly GCA_025399855.1). Lineage (NCBI taxonomy): Eukaryota > Metazoa > Chordata > Actinopteri > Percopsiformes > Amblyopsidae > Forbesichthys > Forbesichthys papilliferus. The sequence continues at coordinate 20,358 of JAODOY010004773.1, forward strand.
GAGGGGGGTGTGGTCAGATGAACGATCTGGAATCTGTCAACACTTCAGTTCCCTTGGCCGGGAATTCCTCAAGCTTCCCGGTCGCTCTGGGTCCGCTCCACGTGGAAAGTCCTGCGCAGTGGAAAACTGGCAGCCAAAAGAAAGCTCAGTCTTTGCAGTCCGCAACTCGTCCAGATTAGCATTCCTTCCCCCTGACATGTAGGCCGTGGCGCACGGCATCATCTCACAGACAGGGGGCGCACTTCAGCGAGGAGAGGAGACAAAAGAGGAAGTAATGCTGGCATCAAGAGCCGAGAGAAGATTTCAGATGACTGTGGCGATCAGCTGATCAGCTTGGCCGGGTGCGAGGATTCTGTCGATCGCAGAGGTTAAATCATTATTGTCGTGTGAATAAAAACCAAGTCAAGACGTTTTGACAGCCAATCAGAGGCTGCCATTTCCTCACCTGACTTCACCTAGAAGAAGAACAGATGGTGAGGAGCCCCCCCTCCCCCTCCCACGTCATTAACTCCATCAAGCCCCGCAGTTAAACCATCAAACCATGAAACGCCTGGACGGACAGACTGCCTGCATACTGTCGGCCAGCCAGCGGGTGGGTTGGGGGGAAGGGAGAGAAAGAGAGGGAGAGAGAAAAAGAAAGGGGGAGAGAGTAAGAGAGGGGGGGGGGGAGAAATATTGAGAGGTGGAGAGAGGGGTGTGAGAGATACAGAGAAGGAGGGGGGAGAGAGAGAGAGAGAGAGGGGTGGGGGGAGGAAGAGAAGGGAGGAGAGAGAGTGTCAAGGGAGAAAATGAGGGATGGAGAGGTAAGGGTGAGGTAGAGGTGAGGGTGCTGTGAGGAGTGTGCATGTGCGTGTGTGCGAGCGATGCGTGTGTGTTGCGTGTGTGCGATGCGTGCGATGCGTGTGCGCGATGCGTGCGTGTGTGCGATGCGTGTGTGCGTGTTGCGTGTGTGCGATGCGTGTGTGTGCTTCGTGTGTGCGTGTTGCGTGTGTGCGATGCGTGCGTGCGATGCGATGCGTGCGTGTGTGCGATGCGTGCGTGTGTGCGATGCGTGCGTGTGTGCGATGCGTGCGTGTGTGTTTCGTGTGTGCGATGCGCTCTGTCGTTGGCTGTTCAACAGTAGCATTCTTTCACACATAGCTGGAAGTAATCAACGATCTGGGCCAGATCGAAACTCTGAGCTCCTTCTGTTTGCTTTGGCTGCATCTCCTACTCCCACACCCCCTCCCAACCCCCCCATCACTGCCCCTCCTCCCCCAACTCCGTTCGCGCACCGCTCCCCCTCCTCAGCGAAACCCCTCCAAGTGATCTCAACATCATTGCTCAATCAGAGCGCAAACTGATACTCACGTATCCGATCGTCCCAACAGACGGGGGAGCGGGGGAGCGGGGGAGGGGGGGGAGGGGAGGGGAGAGAAGGTACGATGGAGTTGTGGGAAGCAGGTCAGACTTTACAGATGATTTGTCGGCCGATCCATCTTGCTCGCTTAACTGCGTCCACCTGAGGGACGCCTCAGGTACAGCACTAGCCCGGGTCTCAGAAACCTTGGACTGGCCCTAGGCTGGGCCTGGGCTGGCCCTGGCCTGGGCCGGGCTGGGCCTGGCCTGGGCTGGGCCTGGGCTGGGCTGGGCTTGGCCTGGGCCTGGGCCGGGCAGTCGCATCGCTATACTCGGCACCCACGGAGGTGATGCCGGAACATTAACGCTTCCTCACTGGTGCTGGGAACAGGATGTTGCAAGAGCTTTCAAATCCCGAGTGAGTGGAAATGGCCTTGCTGGCATTGTTAGAGCTGTCGCAGAGCTGCCAGAAACGTTCTTGGACGTAGATTATATGTTGGACCGGGGACAGCCGTGGATGTCGTAATAAGTGGTCCATCATACATTCGGTTTGTGTTCTCGACGAGGAGCAGTTGTACCACATATACAGTTAGTACATAATTATATCTAAGGTGTCTAAGGTGATAAATATGACACACATCCATGCAGCACAAACTGAGATGTGTGTGTGTGGGAGGGATTCCTTCAGTGCAGATAACATTAAGAGAGAGAGAGAGAGAGAGAGAGAGAGAGAGAGAGAGAGAGAGACTGCACTGGGAATGCCTCTGTGACCTCAGTCACCTACCCCACTTTCTCCCGTGTGTCTCAAACGGTCTCTTGAGGCCTACAGTGAGGTTGATCAGTGGGGACGTGCTTGACGGTGGCTGAGGAATGCAAGCCAACCGCGAGAGCGCGGGCATCCCTCCAAGTCGACAAGATGCTGGAGCGTCTGGTGTGAAACCTTTGCACTGACCACGCTTTGGACAACAACTCACACGGCAGAGATCCCTCAACGCTAAAATTATAATCACGTTATTCACGTTATTCACTGGCCTCACCGTGACCTCGGCATTGAGCTGCCCTCTCTCTGAACTGCAGGCCCGGGAGAGAGGGAGGGGGGGATGATGTGGGGGGGGGGGGGGGTTGTGTGTGGGTTGGACCTGCCAGGATCACTTAACACTTCCTTAAAGGTGGAGTCAGGGATCTTGGGGAAAGATGTTATTTCAACAACATAACATCTCTCCCCTCAGAAGTCGTCCCCCCCCTCATTGTCTATAGGCTGGGATAGTGTTGTGTGGTGCGGGCTGCACCACTTTGTTTGTGTTCCCATTTACAGAGCCGGGGCAGTGTGGAAACTCCAGATCTGGAATGCACCCACAGAACAGACCGCTGAATTTGACCTGTGTATTATCTTTTACCAATTACAAAATGCTGACTCCACCTAATTAATAAAGCGATGTGTGCTACGGATCCAAGATACTGACCAAATATAGCTGAGGTTTCCACGGAGTCCCCCCACCCCAACCCCACACACACACGTGCAAATCATTCCCAACAAACAAATTAAAATGGCTTGAAGAACACGCTCCAGAATCGAAGGCGCCAAACCGGCCCCGTTGAACGGGGACAATTCCTCATGTCTGATGTGACACTGCTGACTCCATGTGGCTCTCGTACAGGGGAATTTATAGCGGGGCGAGGCGGGGGAAGATGGATGGCCATGTTACAACCACTTCTCACTGTAGCTGAGCAGTAAGTAGGAAACAAATGCTCTGACAAACCACACAGCTGTTAACTCCGCACAAGAACAAAACAAAAGCCTCCATTTACAGGACAGGGAGTTTTAGTTTGTAGTTGTTTTTATTTTACCAGGCAAGTCAATTAAGAACATATTCTTATTTAAAAGAAAAGCCTACAGAAGACAAATAGCCTGTCGGGAATGTATATTTGTATAACATTTCAATAAATGTGCTCTTATTTGGTTCATTGTTCTCTTGTAACTCTGCTTCTGTGGTTCCAAAAGTTGGGGCCGTGGGGGAGGCGGGGCTACTGCCCTGGCCTGGCCTGTCACTCAAGAATCGGTGCTGGCTCGTCACTCAGGGAGACTCCAGCGAGAGAGGGGCGGGGCTACGGAGCTGGCCTGTCACTCAGGGAGACTCCAGCGAGAGGGGGGCGGGGCTACATGGCTGGCCTCGTCACTGGTCGGGAAGCTTGGCGAGGATCCAAGCCCGGAGGAGCTCCATCTCCGGCGGGCAGAGCTGGTGATGCAGCCCAGGGAGGGAGTGGAAGGTGCAGGCCATGCCCGCCTGCCGGAGCAGCACTGCCGTGTCCTGCCCCCACTGGTGGAGGACCAGGTCGTCACTGGTACCGTGGCACTGGAAGAGCTCCGGCAAGGACTGGCCTCCGCTGGCCCGCTGCTCCACAGTCTGGGGTGCACATGCACGTGCACACACACACACACACACGCTCTCTGGATTAGCAAGACACGCGTGTTCCAGCCACTCCCTCATTTACAGGCAGAGATAGTCATTCTCCAGAACGCTTGCTAACTTTCTAAGCTCAAATCAAAACAATATCCCTCTGCAGTGGGATGTGCATGGATCGGTTACAACTGTCCAATTGTCACCGATACCGATTCAGCTCTTACGTTAATATCGGACCGATTTCCAATATCAGTATCATATCGGTGCCATCCCTAGTTATTTTGCTTTAATCTCTCTTGTTTTTACGCTGACTGAAGCCACATTTTGGCCAGTGATGTTACACATATATAGGCTAAAATGTAGATTTGATACTGGTACCTGGAAAGCGACTGAGTCCTTGTTGAGGAAGCTGGAGAGAGCAAAGACCCCAGCTACATCAGGGTGGTGGCGACAGGCAAGGTGGAGAGCCATGGCCCCGCCCATTGAAAACCCCCCTTTGATTATGAGGGATGAGGGGAAAGGGGTGAAAGAAAAGATGCAGAAACATTAGCTTTGTTGTCACACCAGCAAAAGCTGCCGTCAACAGATTCATCTCCATATGAGCAACAGAAGCTTACTCATAGCATCTTAAGCGGAAAATATTCTGCCTTGCCTTTGCTTAGGAGAGAAAGAAAAAATAGCTTTAAGATGAATAGGCCTCCTTAGTTCCACATCATCGGCTTCTCCGCCGCTTTGGACTACGCAGCCGTTCACGGGGCTGACCATAATCTTACACATCTGGGCACATCTGGGCACACGTGTGCAAGTACCCATCATCATGGTGTCAGGGGGATGTGCAAGGGGGGCATTTACACACTGGCTTCTATCCAATTCTCTTTCTACCTCCCCCCTTTATTGTATCTCCTAGAGCTGACTGCACGCCTCAAAGCAGGGCCCGGTCCACGCTAATACGCTTTGAGTGTGTGTGTGTGTGTTTGTGTGTGAGTATTTTATTGTGTTTGTGCTTCTGTGTACATAATATGTGTGAGAAAGTTCGGGACAGTATACATGCGGAACACCTCATCCTCAGATAATCTGGCCAGCGTCTTTACAGAGTGAAAAACATCAACACGCGAGTCCGCGGCCAACCTCATGAAGAAAAGAAGAAAAAAATGTTTTCCATGGAAAGTTCTGATGCTTGTCAGTCCGTCAGCCCCGGGAAGTGGACTATGGGTAACGGAGCGCTGCGTTTCCCCAGCACGCCGAGTGACTCCGATGAGTATTTATAGTTAATGACAAAATGTTATGATTTAGCAAGATAATATTTCAGCAGTCTCCCAGGAGCATGTGTTTTTGCAATCACTCTCACTGGAGCGGAGTTCAGGGGCTTTTCACACACGCCTTTCCATTCCATCCTGCCCCCCCACCCCCCCCAACACCACCTCAACTATGTGTGTGTAGTTCTCCAGCTGGGCGCTGGCAGGTTAACCCTTCTCACTCCACGCTCACCGCTTTCTCCTTTCATCCCCGCCGCCTGTATTCACCCAGATCGTTGACGCGCCTCCCACTCGTTTTCCTGTGGGAGACTCTTTTTGTTACCTCCACTCCACCTTAATATTTATGGTGCTGGACCGCTGCGTTCTTTTCATTATTATTTATATGCGAACACGATAACCGCAATATTTAATAGGTGGGGGCGGAGAAGCGTTTGAAGACCTGACAATCATGCCGAAATACCTTTTATGTTTATTACCGGCGGCAAATGAAAGGATGCGGTAACCCGATGAGTTGCATTCTTCACTCTGTGTCATGACAGGCAAACACTGACGTACCGAGGTGTGAGTGGACGTGGGCGGACAGAAGCAGGCTGTGAGTGCAGATAAACGACGATAATACATTTAGTGGCCTACCTAATGGTTTTCGCTCCCCATTTGCGTGAGCGTACGGAGACAACCAAAACGATGTGTTACCGCGCTCCGTCGCGAAGCGTCACGCACAATCAGGCCATCGACCATTTCAAAGGTGGAGTAAACTTGATTAAAGTAAAACTTACTCATTAGTGTGCTCCCTCAGAAGCTCACCTCACCTACATTGGATACTCATTGCCAAGGCTGGGATATTGTTGTGGGCTGCGGTTTGCACCACTTTGTTTGTGTTGCCATTTACAGAGCCACAGTGTAGAAACACCATATTATTATTTTCAGCGCGCTAGCTGTTGACTATCTTTAAAGGCAGGGTCATTCTTGATAACTTCGAGCTCAAATCAAAGCGGTATCGCTCTGCGGTCCTCTGCGGCGCTGCCTCACACATAGAAATGTATTGTGAAGCAAAGCGTTGCGCTACGGCTTTGTTGATACAAGCGGTGTATATTATTTACGGAGCCAGGGCTGTGCAGAAGTATTGGATTCTTTTTTCAACACGCGCAGAGAACGGTAAGATAGCGAAATGATGAGATATTGGTTGAATTTGACAAAAAAAGTGTGTTAGCTTACATTTAGCTTGCAATAGTGGACTATACCTTTAAGTAAAAACGTTGTGTATCGCCAGTGGCCAATTTGGTCATTCTGACATTAATTTAGCTTAAAATAATTTCTAAAATCTTATAGCTAGAGTCAGGTATTGTTTAGGAATTGAAGGAAGGTGTTTTTATTTTGATCCGAGTTCAAATATCAACAAAGTTTTCTATAGAATGACTGACTCCACTTTTAACAAAGAGTGGCAGGCATCTGGGGGCAAGCGCCAATATTTTTGGGGTATTTCAAGGGTTCTGGATTTCCCGGCCAACACTTCCTCTTCCACCCACTTTTTCTACTTTTCTATGATGCGAGAACAACGTTTGAGTTGAGAACATTTTTATTAACAGATATCAACACATGACGAATGTTAAAGCTAATTACCGAGCATGTTTACCTGATTAGATGACATCCCATGTTAACAATTAACCTAAAACCGTCAATCGGAAGGATTTCATTCAGAAAGAAAAAAAGTGTCCATGTAAATCCAGGTATTGTCCATGATGATTATGTATACAGTGTTACCAGTGGAAAACATTTGTCTGGAGCCCTGAAGATAGATATGCACAGATTGCATTTTTTTCCTGGCCGATCCAAATAAAGTTTAAAATTATAAAGTATAAATATTTTAGAATTAGTTTTTGTATTCTTTTTGCCGATTTGAACGATTTTATACTTTTTATATTTATTATACATGAATTTAAGATCAATATTTTTATCCAGGTAAACGCATGAAATAAAGATCGGACTAATCCTCCTGCCGACCGATCGGTGCATCCGTAGTGTTTTTGGTTTCATTTCGGGTCCAACGGTCAACCAGCTTTCTCCAGAATGACTGACCGCCACGTACCTATCACCACCCTGTGCTTGGGCACCCCTGCGGCAGCTTCGTCCTCAAGGAGAGCTCCCAGCGGCCCGCACATGGCGTCTATAGACGCCAGGTGCTCCGGAGAGTCCCTGGAGATCTGGAGACGGTCGAACCACACGGTCGATGGAGCGCCACGCAACGGCGTGTATGGCCTGAGGGGTAGAGCTCATTAGAGCATTCATTAGCGTTTAATTTATCGCCACGGTTACTGTACTGGTTAATCATTAACCATTGTTGTTAATGTTGTTTTTCTGTATTCTGTATTTGTTTATGAGAAGCACGATTGTGCATGTGTTCCCTCTCTGTTAAGAACTTTGATGTTTGGTAGCGGTGGGTGGGTGTATGCGGTGTAGGGTGGGGCCTACCTGATAGGCGCGGTGGGATAAATAACTCTGATATGTGCGAACGCTAGGTCTGGAGACATAACATCTCGAACCCACGCTCTCAGCCCCTGTCCTGTGTCACCTGGGTATGAAAAAAGCTCACAATTAAGATTAGAACGCGTTTATATTCATACATTTTTGTCTACACTATTTCCCAACCGAGCAGTAGAGTATGAGTCATAAGGGTGTTATTACTCATGTGAAGTCCTGACAGATTACAGACATGTTGATTTAGCTCATAAAGTCTGCCTGACTGTACATGCTCATTAAACCATTGTGGTGTTGACATATCTCACCTGTAGAAATCGACCTATAGAGAGCCAGTCACTTTCCCCTTATGGGACCTTAGTTTGGAAAAAATATGTATCGTAGTCAAGGCGGGAATACAATTATTGTTAGATCCCCTTTGTGACACGAAGCACACATATGATGTTTTACTATTTAAAAGAAAATTATTCAAGTCAAGAATGTCTCAGTTTGTCGTGCATTTGTTGAAGTATAAGACTGAAAATATGTATAGTAACACGTAATCCTGTGTTGCGTAAAAGACCTAAACATACTTGCCGTGTTGGGTGGGCGTGGCCCTTCGCATAGATTTCGCCTCACAAAACTAAAGATTACTTTATAATTTCACAACAAACTGCAACGTTCTTGACTTGAACAATTGTCTTTTAAATATCATCATATGTGTACTTCATGATACAATTAAAACGAGATCTAAAAATAATTGTATTCTCGCAGTTTACTACTATAAATATTTTTTCCAAAAATTAGAGAATGTCGCCATAACAGAGTAGGATATGATATATGCTAAATAACATGCCACAGGTAGTGTAAATGATCTATAAGCAAAATAACATGCCTACTGTATTACTTTTGAATGTAATGCCAGCTCTTACAACGTTGTTAATGTATATAGCTATTACAAATGTAATGTCCTTTACTACTAAAAGACAGACTTCCCACTGAAAGACAGACATCCCTTTCATGGAGCTAACAATGACAATAACATTGCGCCTCACGTGTGTTTTCAGTCCTTGCTTGCTCTGCTACTACAAACTGTTGTGAAATGGCATGAAGCAAAACTGGAACAGAGTAGTCGAAGAATACATCAGTTTGCTAATGTTTAGTACAACGTGAAACACCTGAGCCGTGTAAGAAGATAACAGAAGCAGAATGTTTTCCAGTTGGAGACACAGCACATCTCTGCAGTCTCTGCACGGCCGCCATGACAGCAACTTAACATTACGCGAGAGTCGGCGAGACGGGTTACCTCATACGGGAGTATGAAACGACGTGAAATTACAGTCAGAGCAGGACAGGTATATTCACTTATTAAGTAATAGTTTATTAAATGGCTTCATACAATTACTATTATTAATAGAACACATGCGGGTGTGATTATGAAACGAATAATTTGAAAGTTAATTGGGATATTATTTTTGAAATGATTGGTATTGTAATATATGCGTATTCAGACTACCATACATCACAGGTATGACAAAAATGTTTAAATTTAATAGCCTATTTTTTTACAAATATTTTTGAACTACTTCCCATTTAAATAATTATGGTTGGATGACTCACTGTGGTATTTTTAGGCATTAAGTCTTCTGTAGAGTTTCAGCATTGTATCCTGTGGTGATCTAATGGAATGTCTGGATCAGTTTAAACACATATTAAGGTCTTATCTTATATAAACGTAACCCTCTTTAACTTGGGCTCTGGTCATTTTCTCCAGCACTCACAAGACCACACAAACAGTGTCCTTTCCCTGAACTGCTAATAATGTGGAGAGAGTATAGGGTTGGCTTATTGTCCATTGCTATTATTCAGCTCAAATGCAAGTTTTGTTTACAATTATAGTTTGACTAATTGACTATTGATATTAACTGATGACTTATGGTGTGTTGTGTGGATGTGTGGCTGTCGTAATTTACCACGCATCATTAATTAATTGATGCTCTTTTTTGTCTTCCCGTAAATCAAACAAACACAGTACTGATGTTGCCTGTCCATGTTGTCAGGAGGACTGCTATGACCTCACGTCTCACACGCTTCATCATTCACTCACAAGCAGAGGATGTAAATCTCATCAGCCAGCCAGCATGTGAGCCGCTGAGTGTTCCTGTGACCCGATGCCGTAATGGTTGCATCTGCTTCCAGGAGCTGGTGTTCTGAGGTGTGATGATAACATATTTGGAGGGGAGCGGGGGAAGGGGGGGGGGGGTTAAGCGGAGCCAGTGAGCTGCATTAGACCATAACTCCCCACCCTCACCCAACGTAGAAAGAGAAATGAGCTCATGCATCTGTGTTTGGATGGACGCAATAAAAGCTGACCTTGACAGGCAGACAGACATAGACTGAAGGAAGAAAGAAAGAAAGAAAGAAAGAAAGAAAGAAAGAAAGAAAGAAAGAACACATACAGATACAGGAAAAGTTAGATTAAAGCTGTGAAGCGCTGCTTCAGAGACAGTAGCTGTGGCTGGTATAAATCAGCCAATGATTCCTTCCACACCAACAGCTGAACCCAACATACCTCGGAATGTACAAAGATCTAGCACACGCACATGCACGCACACGTGCACACACGTACGAGCACACGCACACGAGCACACACATGCGCGCACGAGCACACATACACACACACTCACACCCACACACACATATATTTCTTGGGCCAGAAAATGAAAGAAATGCTGATCTGTTTCCATCAAACCTTCTTTCAACTCTCTCTCTCTCTCTCTCATCCCTCTCTCATATGTAGAGAAATGGTGGCAGTAGTAGCTGCTTTTGTTAATTCTTGTTTCTGGTTTTATCATATCGGAAACTTCGACCGCAGGCTTTCTGACCACACCAAATGCTCACTCCCCCCCTCCGTCTTCATGGTGAGCTGTCGTTGAAGCTAAATAAAGAACTGGTTCCTCCTCATCGATCAGGGCTGTTGAAGGAATCAAGTGGTGAGAATGTCAGCAATTAATTCCCCAGGTTTGGGACCTTAGACTGACCCAAGTATTTCAATCTTCCTTTTCAGACCAGGAGAAGATTTTATTTTCAACAAAAGGAAAATGGTCCATTAACTGTCTGTAAGGTCAAGCAATGAAGGCTGATGATGGTTTTACATCCCAGACAAATGCCAAAGGCTGCTGCACTTAACCGATACACTTTCAAAGTTGTTCTCTAATGCATTTGCAGAGGGCTTAGTACATAGAGAGATCCTACTGTCATTTAGAATAAAGTGAGAACATGCGTTTGCTGTGGACACGTTGTGTTGATCAGGGACAGGTGTTTTTCACCTGCATAGCATCCTAGGCCACGGCAGCCAATACTATCTTCTTTATCTACATTGTCATAACATACAATCCTACAATGTTTTCTTCCTGACAAGCATTGTCAGTGGCAGATACAGTACAATATTAACATGAAAAATCAGTTCTATATTATACAATATGTAATTATTTGCCTTTCACAGTCTATATGGAATAATCCCAGAATACATAAGCATGCACTTTAACGCGAAATGTTCCAGATAGAAACCCCAAGGTGCTGTGGCGTAAGTGAAGATGTTCTGAAAGGGGCTTATCTCTGTTGACCAGTGACCTGAGTGTCCTGCCTTCACCCCCAGTATAACAGCAACCCCCCCTCCTTCCTTCCCGCACCCCCGACCAAGCCCCCCCCCCCTCCCCCCTCCCCTCCCCCTTCCCCCCACCACCACCACCACACACACACCGCCTGACTTTGGCCCCACATCAAAGCCCCCATGTGGCAACGCAGCCAGGGACCAGAGCGTAACGTAACTCAGGCAACATGAAAGCGCCGGCGGACTGTACATTTTTATAGAGAGAAAACCTTGGTGTAAACACACTGAACCTTTAACACGCTAGATAATGGAGAAACAATAGCACTGGTGCACTCTGTTATCTGCTCCAGTGCTCCAAATAAACTTAGTCAAGTGTGTGTATTTACTGTATGTAACTCAAATTATATTTTCCTTATGTATGCAATCTAGTCCCCCCCACCCCCAACTCTACCTACAGCATAGATGCAGACGTTTTTGGGTTTACAGGAATGTTAACGCATGGCCAAGGAATTTTCTGGCAATACACTCACATTTTAAGGGTTGACTTTGATGTGGATAGATGTATTCTCCGTCCTTTTATACTTACTGAGAAAATTAGAAGCATACATGGCATGAGTAAAGGTCAGTATGGACTGAGGATTGTTACAGAGCCGTTTCACTTTACCAAATCCTTCCACTGGAACGGCTCTGTTTTATCCAGAGAGCAAAGTTTAGGCAGAATTTATATTCTGCATGGCCCCATTTTTATGGGGGGTATTACAAAAGTTGTATTTCGTGGAATACACAATGTGTGCTAATGTCCCGCAATTCAATTAGTAAAGGTTTAAACTAAAGGGGAACTAAAGCCTCAGGGATTCTCGACACAAGTATTGACACAACACAAAACAACAGCCAATACTTGGCTTAGACTTTTGGTTTTGCAACACAATGATGTGCACACACATTTATGACCACTGTGGTCAACAGAGATAAGCCCCTTTCACACACGGAACCCAGCTCTACTACCCAACCGTTAGTCTAGTACGTTCTGAGCGAGTAGTAGGGACACAATTCGGATTTATTCAACTGCCATCTCATCTGTCCTTTGACCCAGATGTTTGCTGCGAAAACTCACCTCAATAACGACATATTTAAAATAAAAATAAACTTTATATCTACTCATATTAAATTGTCTTTACTTTGGAGTGATAGTATGATTATGATACTTACATTTGTACATCGC
>JAODOY010004774.1:0-10767 GCA_025399855.1 Forbesichthys papilliferus
AGACTACAGTAAAGTATACAGGCGGCAGAATGTAGTTCATTGTTGTTCATGTCAACAACACAGCAGCAGCTTGGTCACACAGCCCTATGTAGGAATGGTGTTCCGTTTTGATAGCCAGCCATGTATCTACAAAGCACATTATTTCATGAATGAAGGTTAAACTATATCATAGCACAACATCGCAGCCATCTCTGCCTGCTAAACAGCCATGTACCCATAAGCACAAATTAATTAATTAATGAAGATTTACATAGCACAAAACCACAGCCATTCTTGTCACTACAGGGCTATGATAGATAAGTGACTAGCTGCTAGCAAAAACACAAAGTGATAGGCTAATCAGTTAACGAAGAAATGTTCAAATTAAACAAATACATATTCTATCTTTGTTATCATAGGGGGCGTAACATTAAATGTTTTGTATATGTCATGTCTGATCACTGACCCAGATATAAACATTATTACTCGCGCTACCGAAAACGGCAGCTTGTTTCCAACAGGGGATACAATTATGGTATGACACGCAAGTGCGTATTTATCAATGAGCAATGTTTAGATTAAGCACAACATTATTTATGTTATTTTTATGTTATTTCTAATGTAGTTATTGATGTGCACATCACTCTTGATAATATGCCTGTCCTGCAGACTCAACTTGTTTATACTATGGTAGCCTGCAGTTACTGTATCAAAAAATAGATTTACATATTTGGTCTGCAAATGTTTAATTTACTTACGGTTTGTGTATCAGTTCATCAGTTCCTTGCCTTGCATATTTCGCTGATACTATGTAGCTGGCCATATCCTCATAGGGGCATTACCAAACAAACGGTGTGCAGTAATCTACTCAACAAATGCCAGTTTCTGTCGTTCGTCTGTTAATCCGCCCCTCTCCTTTTTTTTAGCCAATACAGACCAGGAAGTTAACAGTCTACTTTGAAAGGCTTACTACTCCGTGTCACATTGACATTGCTAATTCCAAAAAAAACTAGAAATACTTGTTTTTTATGTAATCCATCCATCTATCTTCTCCCGCTTATCCAGAGTCGGGTCGTGGGGGCAGCAGCTTCAGCAAACGACCCCAAACGTCCCTTTCCTGAGCCACATCAGCAAGCTCTGACTGGGGGATCCAGAGACATTCCCAGGCCAGTGTGGAGATATAATCTCTCCACCTGGTCCTGGGTCTTTCCCGAGGCCTCCTCCCAGCTGGACATACCTGGAACACCTCCCAGGAGGCATACTTACTAGATGCCCGTACCAACCTCAACTGGCTCCTTTCGACGCAAAGGAGCAGCGGCTCTACTCCGAGTTCCTCACAGATAGCTGAGCTTCTTAACCTATTTCTAAGGGAGACGCCAGCCACCCTTCTGAGAAAACCCATATCGCTTGCTTGTACCTGCGATCTTGTTCTTTCGGTCATGACCCATCCTTCATGACCATAGGTGAGGGTAGATCGAGAGCTTTGCCATCCGGCTCAGCTCTCTTTTCGTCATAACGGTGCGGTAAAGTGATTGCAATACTGCTCCCGCTGTTCCGATTTTCCAGCCAATCTCCCGCTCCAATGTCCCCTCATTCGCGAACAAGACCCTGAGGTACTTGAACTCCTTTACTTGGGGTAAGGACTCATTCCCTACCCAGAGTAGGCACTCCATCGGTTTCCTGCTGAGAACCATGACCTCAGATTTTTCAGTACTAATCCTCATCCCAGCCGCTTCACACTCGGCTGCGAAACGATACAGTGAGTGCTGGAGGTCACAGAACGATGATGCCATCAGGACCACATCATCTGCAAAAAGCAGTGATAAAATGCCCAGGTCACCAAACCGCAACCCCTCCCCACAAGGACTACGCCTCGATATCCTGTCCATAAATATCACAAACAGGATTGGTGATAAAGCGCAGCTCTGGCGGAGACCAACCCCCACCTGAAATGAGTCCGATTTACTGCCGGGAATTCATACACAGCTCATGCTTTGGGCGTACAGGGATTGGATTGGATTGCACCCCATACTACTGCAGCACCTCCCACAGTATCTCCCGGGGGACCCGGTCATACGCCTTCTCATGATCTACAAAACACATGTAGACCAGAAGGGCATACTCCTAGGCCCCCTCCAGGATCCTTGCGAGAGTAAACAGCTGGTCCGTTGTTCCACGAACAGGACGGAATCCGCATTGTTGTTCCTCAATCTGAGGTTCGACAATCGGCCAAACCCTCCTTTCCAGCACCTTAGAGTAGTCTTTACCAGGGAGGCTGAGTAGTGTGATACCCCTGTAACACACTTTGTGGTCCCGCTTTTTGAAGAAGGAAACCACTGCCACTCCTTTGGCACTGTCCCCGACTTCCACGCGATGTAGAAGAGGCGTGTCATCCAAGACATTCCCTCCACATCTAAAGCTTTTAGCATTTCTGGATGAATCTCATCAATCCCCAGGGCTTTGCCACTGTGGAGTTGTTTGACTACCTCAGTGACCTTTCTTAGGGAAATTGATGTTGATCCCCCATCAGCCTCCAGCTCTGTCTCTACCACAGAGCGTGTCAGTCGGATTCAGGAGTTCCTCTAAGTGTTCCTTCCACTGCCCAATTACCTCCTCAGTTGAGGTCAACAGTGTACCATTCTTACTGTACACAGCTTGGATGGTTCCCCGCTTCCCCCTCCTGAGGTAAGGGATGTTTTCCGAGAATCACTTTGGTGCCGACCGAAAGTCTTTCTTCATGGCTTCTCAAAACTTCTCCCACAACCGCTTCTTTGCTTCTGCTACTGCAGATGCTGTAGCCCTACGAGCCAGCCGGTAACCTGCAACCGCCTCCGGAGACTTCCTGGAGAACATATCCCAAAAGGCCTCCTTCTTCAATCGGACGGCTTCCCTGACCACCGGTGCCCACCACGATATTCGAGGGTTACCGCCCCTTAAGGCACCTATGACCTTGAGACCACAGCTCTCTGCCGCAGCTTCAGCAATGGAAGGTTTGAACATTGCCCACTTAGGTTCAATGTCCCCAACCTCCACAGGGATGCCAGAGAAGCTCCGCCGGAGGTGTGAGTTGAAGATCTCACAGACAGGGGCCTCCTCCAGACATTCCCAGTTCACCCGCACTACCCGTTTGGGCTTACCAGGTCTGTCCAGAGTCTTCCCCTACCCCTTGATCAAACTCACCACCAGATGGTGATCAGTTAACAGCTCTGCACCTCTCTTTACCCGAGTGTCCAAAACATGCGGCCTCAGGTCAGATGATACAACCACAAAATCGATCATTGACCTTCGGCCTAGGGTGCTCTGGTACTACGCACACTTATGAGCATCCTTATATTAGAACATGGTGTTTGTTATAGACAGTCCATAACTAGCACAGAAGTATAACAACAAACGCACGCTCGAGTTTAGATCAGGAAGGCCATTCCTCTCAATCACTCCTCTCCAGGTATCTACATAATTGCCCATGTGCGCGTTGAAGTCTCCCAGTAGAGCTATGGAGTCCTCTACTGGAGCCCCATACAAGACTCCATTCAGGGTCGAAGGCCGAATACTCTGAACTGCTGTTCATTGCATATGCACAGACAACAGTCAGAGTTTTCTCCCCCACCACCCGTAGGCGCAGGGAGGCCACCCTTCCCGTCTACCGCGGTAAACTCCAACGTAGCAGCGCTCAGCCGGTGACTTGTGAGTATCCCCACACCCGCTCGGCGCCTCACACCCTGGGCAACTCCAGAGTTCTGGAACCTATCCAGGAGAACGGTTCCAGAACCAAGACTGTGCGTAGAGGTAAGCGCCACCAGATTTAAATGGTAGCGCTCCACCTCCCGCACAAGTTCTGGGTCCTTCCCTGACAGCGAGGTGACGTTCCACGTCCCCAGAGCCAGCTTCTGCTGCCCGGTTCTGATCCGTCAAGGTCCCTGACTTTCACTGCCACCCATGTGACAGCGCACCCAACCCCAACGGTTGCTCCCACGAGTGGTGGATAGGATGGAGATGGAGGCACCACATTGCTTTTTCGGGCTGTGCCCGACTGGGCTCCGTGGCAAACCCAGCCACCAGGCGCTTGCTGGCGAGCCGTCCCTCTGGGCCTGGCTCCAGACGGGAGCCCCGGGCTTCCTCCGGGCAGTGTAACTCCTTCTCTTAATGAGTTCTTTAATGGAATGTGCCGTTTAATATGAATTTTGAGGTCTCCATTATTAAGAAGTAATTTGTCATATTTTGTAATACTAAGTGATGACAAAACAGAATTCCTTTAAAAAAGTGATGAATGTTTTGGTGGTCTATAGGCTGTTTATGTTTAGCACAGAATATCCTGAACTCCAACTGTGTGGAGAGAATTGCAGCTATCTTGCCTGCTTGTTTGTTTTGTCTTGATGCACTTTAATGTTTATAGTTAGCAGGGGATGTTTCAATCAGTGTTAATAAACCACTGAGGTGATTAAGCCATGTCTCGACTAGTAGCACACAGTGTAGGTTATTTTCTGCTATGAAGTAATTTATAAAAAAAGTTTTGTTTACCAAGTATATAACATTAAAAAGAGCAAATTGTAGCTGAAGGGGTTCAGTGGAAGGAGAGGCAGTAGGTTGTTCATTAGTCCAGATGAATCAAAGATTTTCGATGCAAGTACTAGATGGTCTGTGGGAACTATGTTTTGTTGTCCATGCGGTCAGCTGGTAAAGATCACAGTTATGTATGAAGATGCACTGCTCCTGTCTCAAATAGCTGAGTATTAATGACTGATTATTGTTGTATAATAGTTCATGAATTTGCATAGCTTTCACTAAAAGTACTGGTGGGAGGGAGTGTGGACCTTTGGTGATGTCTTGCAGAGGATCCTGATAACAGCGAGAGCTGGCTCCTTGACCAGATGGTGTGTCCTTCGAACTAATTTTATTTAGATTTTGAGTTCCAATAGTATGGCGTAAGTTTGCACCCAGAAACTTTGCTCCGTTGAGTTTTGGATGCATTCCGGCATGCTTAAGCCGCTCTTCACAGTTCCAAAAAATATTAAAATTGTCTATGAATTTGATCTCATGTTTCAGATATTAAGAGCTAAAAGCCTACTTAAAGATTAAATTCCTCTACTCACTGTGCAAATCGGTCCTGAGATGAACACATGTATTGATTCAAAATGGCTTATCTCATCCAGTAGCGAGGAAAATTAATTTTTTACAATCTCTGAAAGTTTTTAGTTCCAGGATTTCAAAAGACCCGGCGTAGATGATGATTTTAAGGTCTTTAGGATGTGTAGATAATATAGTTAGCAGCAGTCCTGTTAGCTCTCTCACTGAAGTATCAGCTAAAGTGAGGATTTCCGTTTTTGTCATTCATAACTGTCTGGTTGTAGAGTTACCAAACGAAATAGTGTCTGCCTTATCAGATGTAGAGTAAGTACTATTTCTTCTTTCACTTGGCCTAGCAGTGGTTATTTTGTTTGACTTTGGTTGGTTTTACTAATGGTATTAGTGCTACTTCTCTTTTTCTCGCTTGGTGCTAGAGGTGAAAGTATCACTTGGTTCCACGTAGTTAGTGTTTAAACACTGTTCAATTTGAATCAATGGTTCATACCTGTTTTGAAGTGAGAGAACAGCAGGAAGAGTGAGATCTAATGTTCTTTTATGTGACTTGCTGGGTTTTCCTCTTTGGCGGACATCAGACAACTTTCCCGCTGGCGTTGATGATGTTGGCCTGGCACAATTTCTATGCCAATGAGAATCTGGTTTGGGGTCCTCAATGATTAATCCAGCCAGGATAGCGTGTCCGCCAAGTCAGCATTGGTTTATTCCACATTAGATAGATAGATTAGGTAGTTCCATTCATAAAAATATGTGTCTGTCCAATAGCCTTTTGTGGCTCAGCTAAAATGGCTGCTACAAAGTCAATGATTTCAATATTCCAGCAACATTATTTTCTCGGCCAGTCAACCACAGCCCGGGCAGTTGGATGTCTAGAACAGACATTGCTGTCTCTTTTTAGTAGGGCCAAGGCCTTCAGACTTTGAAAATGTTCAAAACATGTAATCCAACTTGTTGAATTTCCAGCTTGTGTGGTGGTGGTTTAAGATCCCCGAAGGTATTTTTCTCATTTAAATGTACGACGATAGGCATGCAGGGAGCAAGCAGAGGCAGAAAGCTGATATCACAGCAGAGTAAAAGGAAACACGTCTGCTCATATTAGCAGACAAAGCAGGATCAGATGATATGATAAGAATATTGATCATCGACCTTCGGCCTAGGGTGCTCTGGTACAGCGTACATTTACGAGCATCCTTATGTTCAAACATGGTGTTTGTTATACACAGTCCATGACTAGCACAGAAGTCTAACAACAAACTCCCACTCGGGTTTAGATCAGGGAGGCCGTTCCTCCCAATCACTCTTCTCCAGGTATCTCTATCATCGCCCATGTGCGCGTTGAAGTCTCCCAGTAGAACTATGGAGTCTCCTACTAGAGCCCAATGCAGGACTCCATTATGGGTCTACAGGAAGGCCGAATACTCCGAACTGCTGTTTGGTGCATATGCACTACAGTTGTTCGTTTTTTTCCCCGCAACCCGTAGGCGCAGGAAAGCGACCCTCTTGTCTACCGGGGTAAACACCTGGTCCGTCGAAGCCCCTGACCTTCACTGCCACCCATATAGCAGCACACCCGACCCCCATGGTTCTTTCCACGAGTGGTGGGCAAATAAGAAGAGGAGGATGGCGCCACGTTGCCTGTTTGGGCTGTGCGCGGTTGGCTCCTTGGCAAACCCAACAAGGCGCTCTGCAGACGTGGGCGCCAGACTTCCTCCGGCAGGTTAACTTCTTCTCTTTAATGATTTTTCATTTTCACTTTCGAACCATTTTTAGTCTGGCCCTTCCCCTAAGACTACTTTTTCTTGGGAGACCCTATTAGGAGCACAAGACTCCAGACAACACAGCTCTCAGGATCATAGGAACACACAAACCCCTCCACCACAATAACCTGACTTACTCATGTCAAATATGTCTTTCCTGGGGCTGTCGGCTCGTCTGTTTCCTCTGGGGGCCTGGGAGCCTGAGGTTGGCATCTTCAGGCTGTCTAAACTCTCTGTATTCACGTACAAGTGGTCCTCATAATCCCTGCAGCCTGGTGGATGGCCATCAGCACGTAGGTAACCTTCTGACGTCACACCTGAGAGACAAACACATGCTAACAGCCTTTTTCTATGGTTATAGAGAATGTCTGATATATGATTTGGATGAGTATTTGGGGTATATGGGAAATTTTACATTTTACCTGTTACCATTTACAGTTGAATAAAATGAGTAAACAACAGAAAACAGCCACCCGTTTCACAATTTTGCCATTGTTAATGCAAGTTCACACTACACAACTTTCAAAATCATCACATTGCTGTGCAGCACACATATACGTTTTCCTTTTGTGATTGAGTGTCTTTAAGTCATTGTGATTCTCAACAGTATGTAATATAATAATAATACGTGCAAAATACAGACAGACTTCAAATGATGAATATTTTTGCAGTATGAGTATACAGATATGTTGATTCTTTTTGGTGCTTTGGAAGATTTTCCGAGGCAATGCAATGCCGCGGGGTGCTCTGACTGAACAAGACGTTTCAACATGTAGTAATTATTATTGAACGCTAGAGGCTCCCGTGTATTCATTTCCATTCACTGTAAGTTAGTGCTTACTCAACCCTGGCATACTTTCTGTCAGATGCGAAACTGTGTGTCGTTCTCAAAGTTTTTATATTCTGTGCAATTTATTTCTGTACAGTTTAATTTGAATCTCGTTTGGCTGCATTACTATTTTAGGTTTCTAAATTATGAATAATTGAATGTAACAGCAAGTTATTATTATTATATGCTCATGGATTAAATCAGCAAATTGGCACCCTATATGTCAAGAATGTGATTAAAAGTCTTAAGATTTATTTGTGTACTTTTGTGCATGCAAGATAAGAATTTAAAAGACCGTTTTAGAGAAAAAAGTTTAAACATGTTAAGCCTTTGAGCAACACACGGGATTATTAATATTTAATACTTTAAATATAATAATAGGAAAAACCAAATGACAGCAGCGAAGTGAAATCTGTCTTATTCGGGTCTTGAACCCTGCTCCCCCGCACGAAAGGTAAACAGCATACAAGGTTCACCACCAGACAGTATTGTAAACTTATAGACCATAACATCCTTAAAGTAGCTTATTAGAGAGTGGAGAGATATCTTGCAAATTGCTCTGAAATATGCCCCTTCCACGAATGATTAATGTACAATCCTATGCGCAGGGAAATTGTCAAGCGGGAAAATATAGGGAAAATGCATTTAATCACAATACATATTTTCGTTAAATTACATTAAAATTACTAATATACAACAAACACATTTTTAGCTGCTGTAAACACGCAACATAATTGTTTAAGGTATAGGCCTAGGCTATATGCAGTCATGGTTTTACTATTTCGTTTATTGTATAACCTGAATACACTAAATACTGGGTATAAGGCAGGCTACTGTTATCGGACAGCAAATAGTTACTCTTAAGTCAGTTTAATCATGCTAATTACTGTAAAGCACTTATGTTGGGGATTGGGAACCGTGCAAAGCATACCTGGCGACCTGGTTGTGGAGCCGCCTCTCCATAATATAATGCGATTGCCTGCATTCTTAGCCTAATCGCTAAAGCAGAATTAAAACTATTTGTTGTTGTTTTCAGAACTGTGTGTTGCTTTGTAAGCATGTTTACCAGTGTAGAGCCTAGGCTGTCATAACTATGTGTAACGTTGTACAGGCTTAAAAGTTAGGAAATGTTTTCTCACACTTTCGTCCGCCCACCAAAAAAATATATCCTGCGCTAAATACAGGCTATTTCCCTTAAGACAGTTTTATCATGCTAATTACTGTAATGGCCCATCAAGCACATATATGTTGGGGGTTTGGGATTGGGCAAAAGATCGGTCTACAACCGTGGGCAACCCCAAATGGCATTGAGCACTTTTTGTAATAGCCTAAAATAGACCAGTTGTTGCCTACCAATATAAATATTGGCTTACATCCTCCTGCCTGGTGTATGCGGATGTTCACAATGTTCAAAGCCCAAGATTATTCTGCTGTTTTGGTCCAAATTGTAATTTGTTTGTAACTTTGCAGTTTGATCATATACATTTTTGGTTGTGATTTGAGATTCATATTACCTCGTTCAACTGTATTTTGTACCTTAGAATCTGCAAGCGTTTGCTCCGAGTGATTTTTATCGACATACCGGATAGGTTATAGGCTGATTACCATAACAATGGCAAATCACTATGGTATTTACATAGGATGTCTATCAATACGTCGTTGCAGGATGGGTAAACAACAGCATCTGGAGGCCGAATGAACCACATCACAAGACATGTATGTAATTCAACAACAATTACCTAATGTTACTGGTTAAAATGTTAGAGCAGCGCTATTCAACTGATGGCCCACGGGCCACATCCGGCCTGGCAATCAAGTCAGGCCGGCCCGCCGACCAGTAACCAATAACGAAAAACATGCATGTGTCCACAGAAGCTTTTTTTAGCGCTGGAAACGGCTTCATTTTCAGAGCGATTCTCTCTCCTCTCATCCAGCAGAGCACTCTGGTGCTGACATATGAGCCAATCACATAAATGTGACTGATTGTGTGACATTATTGATGACAAAAATGCCACTGTTGTCACAGGTGTTTGAATACATGTTGCTAGTTTGCTAGGAGTATCCAAACCTTAATTCTTGATTGCTGTTAGGCTTACCCAAACACCTCATTGCTCGTTAAAAGACGATGTAATGTCACTATCAACTCTAAAGAAAAGAAATGTTGATGCCGAAAATCGCCAATTCAACAGCGATTGGACTGAAAAATATGTGTTCATTGAAATTGCAGAAGGCAAGCCTATGGGTTTGCTCTGCAATAAGTGTACCTCCGTTGCAAAGAATATAGCCTGCAAAGGCACTTCAAAACAAAGCATCCCAGCTTTGATTCGATGTATCTGCCTGGTTCAGATGTTCGCCAGCAAGAAATCCAAACAGCAAACTACAAGCGTAGCCGTATTGTCCTCAGTCGATCTTGCTCTTCCCAGCAGAGAGCAACATTAACATCTCTCCGGGTAGTATGGATCCTTGGTAAAAAGAACAGGCCTTTTACTGACACCAAGACAGTAAAAGAATGCATGCTAGCCGCTGTCGAGGATAATCAGGTAACGGATAATCAAGTGAGAGACCAGGTGATGTCAACTATCAAGTCAATACCCATGTCGGATACATCAACTGCAAGCAGAGTAGATATTTTAGCCGAGACGTTTTTGAAACTCGTTTTTGAAAATCTGTGATAAATGTCTGGCCCCCGGGTCTTTTCTGATTTCTGAAAATGTGTTTCCCTGAACAATATAGTTGAATAGCCCTGTGTTAGAGCTTTGTTAGTTAAAAAACGGCTGGCAGGCTAACATTAGCACTGGAGGCGAGCTTGAGTGCTAATAAGTGCTAACAGCAGGTACATCTTTTGTTTTAGAAGGATACAGGTCAGACTATATGTGTAGATTATGGCCATATGCTTTTTCTTTAATTTAAAACAATAAAACACAAGTTCAATCAGCATATCATTTTGTGTTTTGCTTCAATGAGAAAAATATATTAACTTTTTAATATATTAGCATTTTTCACTTCACAGGTCAACCATTCCTGGTAATCAACACTGGCAGTCGAAATATATACAGTTGCAAGAAAAAGTATGTGAACCCCTTGGGATTACGTGGAGTTTTGCATGAATTGTTCATAAAATGT
>JAODOY010004775.1:0-10766 GCA_025399855.1 Forbesichthys papilliferus
CCATCAACAAAACTAAGAACACGCAATCAGCAAACTGGAAGGGGAGAGAGAGAGAACGAGAGAGAGAGAGAGAGAGAGAGAGAGAGAGAGAGAGAGAGAGAGAGAGATTAACACAGTATCAGAACAATTAGAACTCTCTTTAGATTGGAGTACCATCTATTATTTGGTATATGGCATAATTCATTTTTTATTGATCACACTTAATCACATTATTGACGATAGTAATAATTCATGTTAACTATAATTGCGCAGGTTTTTCCTTTCCTGAAGTCTGACCTGAGTTTCCAGTTCTGTAACTTCCAGGTTCAGCTTGTTTAGGTGTTTGTTGACAAATGTGACAAGAGACTGCGTGTGAAACATATAAAGTGAAAAGATATAAATAAATGTAATTCAGTCAGAAATGGTTGTGGGGGGTTGAAAAATTTTCCAGTTTTTACCATTTTCACAACATTGAGCTTGTCTGGCGCATGATCAAGAAGTGTGTCAAATGCATCCCTCTCTGTGTGGAGAAATAGTTAGGTGTTAAGCAGATGAAAAGTACAATGAGAACAACAGTTTAGCAAAGCTGTGAAATTGAATCATTTCAAACACTGAGGTGTTTTTGCCCCAGCCATGCACTAAACTAAACCATCTGATTTAACTTGTTTCCCCTATGAAAGCTGTGCTCATTAAAAACGAGCACATCAATAGAGCACACACAATTCTACGTTTCAGTTCTCTAAACCGGTTTGCAGCTTCAAACAAAAAAAATCACGGGTCTCACCAAATCTCCCCATCATCATCCTGAAAAATGTGGAGAACAGACAACAATCTGAAACAATTCGGACATTTCTTATATCTAGTCTATCAAGAAAACATGTAAAAAAGGCATATACCGTACGGTGATTGTTTTCACATTTCCATAGGCAAGGTACAGTACTTACTCTGTGGTGCTCGTCAATTCTTTGGTCACATTCGAGGTTTGCAGGATGCCCTCTTTTTTCTGTTAAAAATCAAAGCCAACCACGTTTAATCACTGGCCTTGAGAGCACCATCAGGACCTATATAGTGTCTTTGTTTATGCCATACCTTGACTATGACCACCTGTACGGAGACATGCTCAGGCAGTCTGATGGGGGCCTGGAAGTGCATGGCAACAGCCACCAGCAGCTGGACAATGGCCACTAGGTTCTTTGAATGGATAGCTGTAGGCAGACATCAACTCACTTCACATTATAGCTAATGTAAAAATTAGGAAACGCTGTGAGCTGTACCCTAACAAATGCAATTTAATTAAAGAGGGCAACAGAAAAAGTCTAGCATGTTCAGGTCAATCGCCGAGGCAGTGTGTGACTTACAGTCGACGTTCCACTCAATGACCCAGCCGCGGGACCTCAGCATCTCGTTGAAAGCCTCCAGCACCACCTGCAGCTTGTGTTTCTGGCCTATCTCAGACTGGGTGACCTCTGCCACATTTAGCTTGCGGCCAGACATCTTCTCTGTCATTGATAGAATATTGATAGTTGTATTATATATGTTTCCATGTTGTTTTGTTTTAGTTTGCTGATATGGGCCCACGGGTCTGCAATAAAGTGGAATTTAATATATAACGTAACACACACACGCACATACACATACATACGTGATTATTATTCCAGACATAAATGTATAGGGTCTGGTTTGGGCATAAAACTAAATACGCTAGTGCATACATAAGGGTGTGACTGTAGAGAAAGCAACACGCACGTGCCATCACACCTAAATGCTATTCATAACTATGTCTGTGCGTTACCTCAGGCATCATTGCTCACCAAATAATTTCTGGAGTACTTGTCCATCGTAACAGTCCTCTTCCAGATCTTTGACAATTATTCTATCTTCCTCCAACTCACTGTTTATCCAGTCAATCAGGACCTGGGCACAAAATAAATATATACAGTGAACACCAACAACCAGCTTGTTTAGAAGTGTATAGTTACACGTTGTATGCACTTTTAAGGACAACATGTGTTTGCCATAACCTTCCGCTCAGTTTCAGATGTTCCCCTCTGACCCACAACAATGAGGAACATTTATATGTGACCGTTATCCATTAGTGTTCTCAGTGCAAATACAATGAAGTAGGCAATTTACTATCGGGAAAAGTTGTTTTCTGGTATCTGATAGACCCAAGACTAATTCACCAATTTATCTTATCTTTATCAAATAATAATAACACATGTATGATGACATCAGTTACTGCCCTTAAGTAAACAGATTTATATCAATGTATAACTTATTATGATTAATATGTTTGAACATTAGAAAACAAAAACAATGCAAATGTTGTATAGCTTTGTATTACAAGAATGTCTTACTGATATTTGAAAGCATTAGCTAAAGGTATACCTTAATGCTATCATCATTTTGAAGAAAAGTAATGTTTGTAATCTCTACACAGAATACCTTAAGGAGGTCTTTGAATTTGGGAGACTCCCTGGAAGTTGGATCCAACATTATCCTTTGTGCGTTCTCCTCTGATGAAGAGTTAGAGATAAAGAGTCAGTGAGCTATACGGAACAAGACGTCTTTATCAAAATCTCCTGTTCAGATGTTACTATCCATCTCTGTATTACACTGCCAACACAATTACACATCCTCTTTAGCCTGGCTCCGCCCGACTATATGCTCTCAGCTCAATTTCTTTTTGCTGTGAATACAGTCTGGAAACCCTGTTCGCATTATGTTCGCTCAGCCACCCTGATGGTAGACCAGTCAGCGAGGGTTAGTGAGATGACGTTGAAGTCAAACTTGTTTCTAAACCGTGATAGAGCTAGATGATAGTTGTCGCAATGCTGATTAGTCAGTGCTATCCAATAGTTTCAAAATTAACCAGAGGTCTACGTCAAGTAGGAGGAAACGAATGCGAACACAATGGAGTGTTGTCAGACCCTATTCAGAAAGTGAATAATGGTCTGGTTACACCAGGCTACCTCCTCTTAGGACAGACAGACAAGCAAATGCTGCTCATGGCCAAACATACTGTGTAATGTATCTATAAACACATATCACCCTCTTGTATGCAGAAACATTGCCTTCATGGGTTCATTAAAACCATGTAGCGTGGAATTAGCCAATCACATAAATTAACAAACCATCTTTTAAAATAAAGCTTGTAATTAATAAAAACTTGTGAGGCATTTATACACAGGGAGTTTATGAGTGCTGTCATAGTGACAACATGTATACCGTCAAAACATCTTTCCATTATAGTCATCACATCAGTGATTCA
Organism: Forbesichthys papilliferus; assembly: GCA_025399855.1. Taxonomy (NCBI): domain Eukaryota; kingdom Metazoa; phylum Chordata; class Actinopteri; order Percopsiformes; family Amblyopsidae; genus Forbesichthys; species Forbesichthys papilliferus. The sequence goes on from JAODOY010004775.1 coordinate 3,251, forward strand.
GTGACTGTAAAGGGTGTTCGCGGCACAGTGACCTGCTTCCTCAATTCACACCATAAGTCACATGACGTTCGTACTGTATCTTTTATAACTTTAGGGGACATATGGAGACAATATGGCTTAAATGTGGATGGTGATGAAAACAGCATGATACCTCTAAACCAATCCATCACCTTTAACTTCTGGAGATAACTATAAGAACAGCCCCCTCTACAGGTTAATGCCAAGATCAATTCAAATGCTTCTTGTAGTGCAATAATCTCTTAATTAATAACTTTGATACATATTGGCACTGACTACTACAAAACTATTTTGCAACTTGCAAAGTTTCACAAACTGGTGGAGGATGATACATGTCTATATAAGACCACATAATTACATACACGTATTAAGTGGAACTTGACAGTGAATCTATGTCAGAAAGTTGTGTGTGTGTGTAGATAGAACATGTTTTGTATTCTATTTAGACCACGCCCACTCTATGACATCACTGTACAAATAGAATAAATGCTATAGTACATTCTGACAAAGCCCTATCCATGTCATTACATAATAGATATTTCTGCAGTCAAACAGTATTCATCCAAGAGCAATACAGAATAGCAATGGGCAGGGCCTTTATTAAATATTTAAGCGGAATCTTTCTCAAAAGGAAGAAAGTCACCATCCACTCTCTTCTTCGGGACAGGGTTCAGGCGCTCAACAAGCAGATAAGTGAGCTTCGGCATAAAGAGAAGTACCGGAGAGGGCAGATCGCCTTGCTCAGGGAGAACAGGGATGAGCTACGTTACCAGCTTCATCGGCTTAACGACACTCAGTTCTGGGAAATTCCCCCAAAGCCTTTGGAAGGAGGAAGAGAACCAGACTATGACCTTCACTCCAAACTGAAGCAGATGGAGGCTGTGGTCTCTGAGGCCCACGAGGCAAAGCAGAAGGCTGAGGAGCTTCTTCAGGAAACACATGCTGCTTTGAGTGAGCTCCAGGAGGGAACGGCGGCCCTGCAGAACAGCTGGGAGGAGAGGCTGGTGGATAAGCAGAGGCAGTTTGACCGGGAACTGTGGATGTGGAGGACCGAAATCGAAAAACTGCACAAGGAAGAGGAGTTGCTCCAGAAGAGCTGGGAGCAAAAGCTGTCATACGAGGAGAGCCAGTGGGCCCAGGAGGAGAGCAAGCTTAGGGCAGACATCTCTGAACTGCAGCAACATTAAAAATATGATTTTCTTATTGAAGAATGTGATTAACAGTTACAAAGGGCTCATAATATACAGAGTATTTGTTCATACAATGTAATCTCAAAGATTACATTTTGACTGTTTTCTGAGTGTTTGCTGTTTAGAAGGTAAAACTTTAGTTTAAACATCAGGGAAATTAGTTGTTAGAAACATCTCAACATTACACCAATTTCACAACACATGGAACGGCTCTCCCAGAACTTCTAAAAAAAAAAAGACCAATCAGCATCCAGTTCAGGAGTTTAAGTGATGATGAAGCGGGTGGGGCAGCACGCAGAAAGTCCCATGTGGCCTTTCTGATCAACTTCCATTAACATTTAAATATAAGAGGAGATATTATAGCTGATTGCACAGTACGTACAAACACAGAGACAGTTCACTTCAATTCACTTCTGCTCCTGCCAACCAGAAAAGGCAATCACATTAACCCATGTTTATCCTGTAGAGAGCGCAGGTTATGTCATTCTCGAGAAGCTCTGCGCCACACATTGCAAATGCATTGCAAAGCTTAGGCCAGAGGTCTTCAACCCTGAAGGCACATCTTATTCACATGAATGGCTCGTTATCAGGCTTCTGCAGAGCTAGGTGACGACCCATTCATAAGAATGAGGTGTGTTGGAGCAGGGAGACATCTAAAACATTCAGGGTAGGGGTCCCCCAGGACCAGGGCTGAATACCTCTTGTCTAGGGCATTGTTTTTTTGTGTGGCCTGTGCCACTTTGTAATCCAATTTATGGAGCCAGGGCTGTAATACCACATACAGCTCACATTGAATGGTAAACTAGCAGAATGTGAGGTGACATTTGGTGAATTTGTCAAAAAGTGTATTAGCTTACAATTATCTTACAATCACAGACTACACCTTTAAGTTTAGAATAGTTTATTGTTTGTTTACAGTAAAAAGTGTTTATGATTTGGAAAAGATGAAATTTCATCTGGTTCCTGCAAGCAAACTCTCTATCTAATCTCTTTTAGTGTGAGCAGGTGTGTGGTTGTGTGTTTGGGTGTGTGAGTGTGTGTACCCATATGTGTGTCTTCAGGATGGATTTCGGTCCCCAAGGGCAGCATTGGAGCGTTGATTGCATACTTCCCCTCCTCATGGAGATCACTCACTAGGGGAATAACAATAAACGCTCATGCAAACGTCAGAGACAGAAACGGAGAGAGAGAATATAGCAGCAATATGGCTGGTAATGGGATGTCAGCTTACACAAGATAAATATATAACGCTTCCCAATAGGAGGATGAACACAATCTCCATAATTATGTGGTTATTAAAGTGTATAGCATGGGTAAACACACTTATAGAGAAGCACTTCTCATCGATATGGCTGAGCTACGGAATGGGGTCTAATCCATTTCTTCTGTGATGCTCTTATTTTAAAATGTACAGACACACTTGGGATTTGCTTCCCCAATGCCTGCATTCTCCCTTCGATTGGTCAGGCCTGGGTATGAGAGTGGCATTTATGGCCCAAAATATTTCAGTGCCAAATCCCTTCCTACTATTCTGAACGTATGATCATGGTGAGTATGACACAGGACAACGTCTTTCTTGGAAATTACCATTTGCGTCCAATACTTACCTTAAAATCAACAAGTTGTTTCAGTTTGAAAATGAGAGTGCATGTTACAGTGTTAAGTTGAATAACAAATCCCTTTTACAGTAGCCTACATCTAACAGAAAAGACACTTGAAAGCAATAGGCGATGTACGGTATTCCTTGGGAAAGAATTGTCCCAATAGGTTTCGTATCTGATTCCATCCTCCTCTGGCAGTGCAACCACAAGCCCTATCTGGAGATCTACAGCCTTGAATCTCTCAACAGATCAGCATTTCCTTTGCATTACGCACCGTTGATTCATAATTACTACTTCCTCCTGCAAGGTCTAGCTATACTAAACAATGATAATTACAGAACTGTTATAACATTGATATTCAACTATATAATACAATAGGTATATGTCAGAAGTAATTGAATAACATATTTAACAATACACAATTTCAAAAACACAACTTAAAAAATACCAATCAATGCCAGCTATTCAGACTGTTAATTTGTGTACACTGTTTACTAGCATGTACATACTATAGTATAGTATATAATGATTAATGGTTAAACATAAACAGAATCACAGCTGTCATGAATTTCTCACAGTCTATAGCAATACAAAAACATACAATGTGTTAAGGTGACAATACATGCTTCCCCATTAATTTTTACAAGTTCCTCAAAGGCCAACAAACAAAATATAAATAAAATAAAATGTAAATAAAATAACTACCTTGTTTCTTCCTTTTGGTCCCACACAGTAGCCCGGCCATGTCACAAAAATAACGCGTACGGTTCCCAACGTTAAGCACAGACGTGTGTGTGTGTGTGTGTGTGTGTGTTGGTTGCAGACGGTAGCAGGGGCATAATCACGTGTTTATTTCTGTAACAACCCCCCACCCTACCTCTGTGGTCCAGTTACAGGAGAGGCTATTGGGTGTGTATGCATGTGTATGGGACAGAAATACTGTTAAATAACACACACCACCTCCTAGACACTACCATGTTGACTGTACACGGATTCCCCAACTGGGACAAGACGGACACAAGCAATGATGTGTGACACCAACAGGTTGTAGACCTACAGTACTGTAGGTTACTGTAATTCATTCATTAGAGAGCGCTGCAGATCCCTGTAGCATTATGACGATGATGGTTGTAAAATAACTCCATTCCATACAGGTCTAAAATATGTCTCTCTAATAGAGCATGTGCACGAAGCCATCTTAGCCGAGACTGGTATCAATCTTGTTGCATCCACATATCTTTTAAGAGAATTACACTAATTCAATACTAGGAATTGTGTGTAGTCAATACCATAAATCGCCATTGGAGGGTTTTATGGAAACATAAGCGACGACAACAAATTCAGCCAAAGGACGTGCTCCTTGATGGCTGCGATATATTAGATTTGCTTGGAAGACTGAGAAGAGGCACACTATGTACTAAATGCAATAAACAACCGTGTTAACCAAAAACTCACTATTTTAGTAGTTCCACCCCCAACTCCCCACCCCCCCATCCCTCCCCCCTGAGGGGAGGTGCTTACTGATATACAGGGGAAAGGGATAAATACTGCCAGAGTATAGAGTGGACCTTAAATATAGCAGCGGCTATTTGAAGCAACACAGGCACAGTCTAGTCATTATCTACAGCAAAGAGATGACAGCGTAATCAAGGAATGTTCCACGGTGGGCTTCACAATTTGACAGTTATAGTAATACAAAAACATTCACATTTACAATTGAATTAATACAAATTATATTTGTACTTATTTATGGTCTTTAATGTGATGATGATTAGATTAGATTAGATTAGATATTAGATTAGATTCAAGAAAAGAATGGTTAGTATGTATGGTATTATACTGTATAGTGTGTGTAGCATGTTCACACACTTTACTTCATTAGCAATTTGGAGAATTTAAGATTTCTCAAAAGTGAATTTAGAGAAATAAAGATAAAAAGGTTTGCAATTGAAAGCTGTGTAATGCATTTAAAATTGTTTCAACCAAAATGTTATTTTTAAGATAAACAAATGCATCTGAACTGAGACTTCATATACTCAACTGTATGTTGTCAGTGTGAAGGCTTATTTTCTATCTATTGTCTCATAAGGTAACATTATAGAAAGAACACTACATACAATACAATACAAATACAAAATAACTTAAAAGTATCTTCCATAGAACATGTAAACAAAAACAACTACAGCAAAGTACATGCTTTATGTTTTAGTAATGTTAGCTGATATTATAGGGCACATAGTTTAAATTAATATTGTATTGAAATAGATCCTACAACTTACACCTGTCACAGTCAGCATACATCCTTAGCAGCCCACACAACACACTATCATCCAATAATTCAACTAGAGGGGTTATGAGAAAAACATATTCCTTATATGCATTTCAGGAATGACTTGCACTTAAAGCTAAACTATTCTTACTGTCATATCTGTAGTGATAAGTGCCTTAAGCCTTTTGTCAGTGACAATACACATTTCCTGTCTGCTATCTGCATTTAAACAGAAACTGTGCAGATAAGATGGTTGTGTCTTTAGATGTCTTATACATAACTAATACTTATACCGACAATATACTTTATATACACTATTTTTGTGCCTTTTATTGGTGTTGGAGCTGAGAAAGTTCGATACATACAAACTTGACCAAAAAACAAGAACCAGTTATTAGCCTACTCAAAATACATTCTGGGGTTTAACTTTTTTTTCTTCCTTTTCCTAGAGAAGCCCCCTATCCATAAAAAATGGGGCCTAGTGCTGTAGCCTACAACACTGCAGTAAAAGCGTATGCCTACATGACCTCGAGATGGATCTCGTCCATCCAGGATTCAGAGCAAATCCAATCGTCTACTACTTAACCTGTAAATAAGAGTGAATATAGACTATAGCTTTCTTCCCGTGTCTTCCATCTCCAACTCGTACGAACGGAAGCAGCAAACACGCCGATGTCTCAATTAAAGTCCATCTACCATGACGTCACTCGGTGCAGCTGTTCGGATGGACTGGATGCGCTTACAGTACGGATGTGGTGGAAAAAAGCACGATGACTAAAATATAATTTTTACTGATATAACACTGCTTTTACGCTTGTTTTACATCATCGGATTTATTTTTCAACCGGCCATTTATTTACAATATGCTGTATCAGGTTGAATGACAGTATGCGTTGCTGCTGTTCTGTTCCTACAATATTCCTGGCCAAGGCTATAAACTGAAGCTATATCATTCTCATTTTCTTTTAGGGATAGGAGACAAATCCTACATAATAATCTTATTTCTGTCGATAGCCTACGGTCAGTGTCCTCCAGCCTATACTTTATGCTTCTGGATTGCCAGAAAAACGCAAGGCTACTCATGATTGCAGCACTATGGACAGTGCTACTACAGTACAAAGTAAGTCTAAAGCACATACCTTCTTTAGACTTTTTCCTTCGCACCAGTGTTCCCCCTAATTTCCCGAGAAGTGATTCGTCCTTTTTAATTTTCGTGGTGTTTGGGGTCGCTTTAGTTGGAGTTCCAGGCATATTTGTGCGTCTGCGCTTTAGTTGTGATTCAGAGCAGTTAACACTGACCGCATAACAGGGATCTTAAATCACGTCCTATCCGTTATCTGCAAGGTCGATAATCTTTGGAAATAATAAAAAATACCAGGACACACCACGAGTTGGCAGTAGCCAATGAAGTCCCAGTTCAGATTAGTAGGAAAAGGTAAAAATGTATCAGTTTCTTTGAAACATTGTCATCTTTATTTCAAAAGAATAGAATACATAATCCTTTCGTAATACATTTTATATTTCACTCACATACATTACAAATACAGATAGGCTACTGGAATTATGAAGTATGACAATTTGTATAATTATGAATTCAGAGTTGATTTAAATGAATGTATTGCTAATATAAAAATTATACATACAAACACAATCTGTCACTATCTGTCACAACAAAGTATGGTAGTCAGATACATTACAATAAATCATGTTCAGAATTTGAAATGGAATGGTACAACAGAAGTTGCTATATAAAAAAATCCAACGAGTTTACATTTTATATCAAGCTTTCTTGTAGTTTTCTTGTTATTTATATAATTATTATAAAACAAATCCAATCTGTCAGTAAGATGGCCTGTAGCCCCTGAATGGGGGATGGGATGGGATGCATTAGGGATTACATATCTAGTGTGCATTTGAATAGTAAAGTAGACATTTGCTCAAATTCATACAGTAAAAAATTAAGCAACGTAGAAAAATGGCAATCAATGGATAATCTGTTTAGGGTGATATTTGATGGCCATCAATAGTCACTCCATGCCTGCTGGGGCTGATTTAAAAAGATAAAAAATAAGATTAAACTTGTAAATTCCTTGTATTCAGTTAATACATTATACATTTATCATTAATATCAATGTGCAGTTATTTGCGACCATGTTATCATCTTTATACATACAGTACCTGTAGTGTGCAGTAACTTCCAGTCAGTGCACAGCTTGTGTCTTAATCTCTCTAGGGCCTCCAAATCTTCTGAGAGAGGGGCTCCTAGGGCACCCAGAGAGGGGGCGTAGCTACCTTGCAGGATGGATGCTGTGGGACCTACTAATGCCTTGTCATTCTCCTGAATGCAACCAGACAACACATAACAGGCTTAAATCCACTGAGCACTAAATCACCCAGGCAGGGGAAGCAGACCTCAGCTTTCATCATCGGCCAAAACC
>JAODOY010004776.1:0-10765 GCA_025399855.1 Forbesichthys papilliferus
TTGTTAATACAAGTTATATTATTATAAATCTACGTGTGGGTGTCTTCATTCCTGCCGGCTAATTTAGATCACGACAACAGCAATACAAACCTTTCCACAATATATTCAACAACAATATAATTCTGGAAGCCGGTAGGAAAACATTTTGGGCGTGTCTCAAATCATGACGAAAATTACGCAAATCGAATGTAGGCATGCGCAGTATGACGAGGTAGGACAATCTGTCGGGTAAGATAGAATGTCAGGACTGGCACAAGAGGAGAGGGAGAGTCGCTAAGAGGGTCTGAAAAGTTGGCAACACTGTCAGTTTGTAGCCTAAAGCTGATAGAGTTTTTGGAGAAATGTAATATCCTGAAGATTGAGTCAAATGGTCTGCAATATGCAGTTGAGGGAGGTTAAAACAAAGGCTAAATTAGAAGTGCCAACGTAATAAACTGATATTGTAGGCTAGGCTGGTGTTAGCTATACCAGTGAGGTAGAGATGTTCATTTTAAATTGCGTTAAAGGCAGTGTAAGTTAGGGATGTCACGACAACCGATACATCGGTACCAAGTCGATGCTAAAATTCTGTCATGCCAAAAACATGACGGTACTTGTTTTTGTAAAGTACCATATGTACCAGAAAAACAATCTTGACGCAAGTGTAGCTGCAGCTCCGCCTCCACTAACCGAAAAAGAAAAAACGCAAGTAGGCTACTCTGTGTTCCAGGCGGATTTTAATACATTCACAAAAGACAGTATCGCTATGCAAACGGTGCCTTTGAACTCTCCAGACTTCAGATTTCAAAGAGCACCGGACATTAGACCATGCTATTATGTACAGACAATATTACAGTATCCAACCCCATGGCACATAACCCCCCAGCCTCAGAAGAGCTGACATTTTAGCATACGTTATGAGCTTGATATATATAGCTATATATAGCTTTTAATAACTTAATGTAGAAGCTAGGCTACATAAACCATTAGAGCCTCATTTAAGTACATGTGAATATATACAGTATATACACACACAATATACTGTATATTAAAATATATAATTTATTTTTTTCGCTCCATGGTATCAAAATGAGTATCGAGAACCGGGGAATTTCACTAGTATTGGTATCGACTACTATTTTACATTTCTGGTATCATGACATCCCTAGTGTCAGTCATTCTTGCTATCATTCTTGCTATCCGCGGTCCTCCGGGGTGGTCCATCACATATCAAAAATGCATTGTGAAGCAGTTTTGCTTAGCGGTTATCTTATGTCGGCTTGTTGACTGCTGATGCGCGGGCCGAACCGCGGGTCGGGTGAGTTCGGATAAGCTTATCAAAAAATATAGCGGGTGGGTCAGGTGAAAGTGATTTGACCTGAGTAATAAACATTTGTATATATTATGTGCTAGCATAACCTATTACTAACAGTTAAACGAAAAATTAAATAGGCCTTGCAAGGCCGCTCACTGACAGTAATTTTCTATCGTAAAAACGTAGACCAGTCATTGTTGTATAGTGTTGAATCAAGAAAGCAGGCTTTTAATAATACAACGGTGCGCAGCAAGGGAGAAAAGTGTGGTCTCACAAGTGAAAGATCCACCAACACAGTTCTAAAGTAACAAAGGGATGTTTGCAACTTTATACAGTGGAGAACAAAGAAGAAAAAGTCATAGCCACCCCCATAGGTAAATGTTAATTTGGTTGTGTCCAGGGTGAAAGCAGACTTTAGCTGGGTATCTGGGAATACAATGTCATATCCTGCCATCCAGTCTGTAGCTGGGACAAATGCGTGGGTGAGGTTGAGATGGGCGATACATGTAAATTAAGCAATGCCTTTTGTATATGGCAAATGGTACATTTAGGCATGAAATACAAAGAGCACAGGAAATACAGCTGAAATAGTAAATTAAGTATGACCTGTCTGCCAAAAGCAAATAACCATAATTATTATTTGAGAGCCGCTGCTCCTTTGCGTCGAAAGGAGCCAGTTGAGGTGGTACGGCCATCTAGTAAGGATGCCCCCTGGGCGCCTCCCTTGGGAGGTGTTCCAGACACGTCCAGCTGGACCCAGGACCAGGTGGAGAGATAATATCTCCACACTGTCCTGGGAACGTCTCGGGATCCCCCAGTCAGAGCTTGCTGATGTGGCTCGGGAAAGGGAAGTTTGGGGTTCCTTGCTGGAGCTGCTGCCCCCGCGACCCGACTTCTCTTAAGGAACCGGCAAACCAAGGTCCAGATCAAATGCTTGACCTTGCGCCACGCGGACACAGACGAGTGCTTGGGCTGTTCCAACCATACTTCACACGGACGTGTCCGTTTTTTGTGTATACCAAAAGCTTGCTTTGGAAATAGCGCTATTTATTACTACGATTTTTATGTCCACACATTGTTTCACATGAAGAATAATGGTGTTACTAAGATATTTGCTGGAAAGAAATAATTTGTATATGCCCAGAACACTTATTTGTGAGCTTAGTAAGACATCCATTGCCGACAGTATTCTTATTGGTTATTTTGGGTGAAGAGAATTCTTCCATTAGCCTACAGTAGCCTAAGCCTACTTTACAGTAGCTACTCTAATATGTAACAATTGGCACAATGCAGTCACTTGGATTGTTAATGGATTGTATTGTCTCAATGTTAAATCCATAGAAAACCATTATTTTACATCTAATCTGTTAATTAAACTAACAATTGTGTTGCATACACCGTAGACATAGGACTAATCCTTCACCACAGATACAATGTAGCACTATTCTACAAAAGAGTAGCCTCGTGAGACCAATCCTGATCTCGCGAGTTTCAGTTTCATTTCGCCACAAGAATCAGTCTGGAAAGCCTCGGAATCATTTTGAATGTGTCCGAGTAGCAACTGAACTTTCCAGTCAGTGTTGTGTTGATGGCTATACGGGCGTGGTTTAGGTGTGCCTACAGCGAAAACGAACAGATGGTTCATCCAATAAACTGCAAAGTATTTTTTGAAAGTACAGCCATTTACAAACAGTTGCCAGATGGACTTGTGACAACAATTCCATCTGGCATGACACGTTAACAAAACATTAGGCCTCATGGGAAAATGCTGCTCCCAGTGCTTATAAATAAATGCATGTACATTTTTTTGTGTTTATGTTGTTATTATTAGTAATTATTGTATTATTATTCATGAACCTTAAAAAAGAGCATCAATACGTGCATCAATATACACCATTTAGTGACATCAGTGTTAAAGTGGAAATAATAGAAATTCCTGAACTTTGTGTATAAACAGATCCCTGTTCCCATTTGTCCATATTTCTAAAGCATAATCCTTGACATTGCTCACTAAGCGAGGAATGTGTGCATGGCAGCCACCTGTAATGAAACAATTTTCCTTTAACATCTCGGCTATAGCAGCTCCGCCTATTCCTTCCATCCAATTATCTTGCAGGTTCATCTTGAGGATGGAAATGTTGGTTACCAAGGAAACGGCCAGAGCTTTGGCGCCCTGCAGACAAAGTGAGATTCTACTGTGTGGTCACATTTTGCTTTGCCCGTATGTGTTTCTCCAGAGCACATGTAAGCTACAGTACTGGCACAGGTGGGCAGACAAGGGAAAGTACATACGTATACTGCACCTGTGTCAGAGCGAGACAAGCGCAGCTGAAAAGACATGCGGAGGAGTGGGTCAGGATCAGGCACGGAACATGAAAATTATATCTTTTAACATGGCTAATGAGTGACTTTTTTCATATCAACATAAAAGGTTGGACAATAATAGCCTATTTGTACAGTATACTCTTTCAGTTTGTAAGGCTTTGCCTGTGCTTTCCCCTTTGTCTCAGATAGACATGTAATGATTTCATGACAACCTTCTCAGGGTTTTCATCAAAACTGATCTTCTTAAATATAACGATTATATATTAAGAGGAATTTACCTAAACGTGACAGTGGTTAAAGAGCACATAATACTTATACTAATAATAATAAAATATTCAAGTTTAATTGAAAGTATTAAAATTGTTTTTAAAATAAATTAAAATTAAGTTATATAGAAACCTGACACTTTACATTTGTCGCTACAATTGTACGGCGTGCTGCTACACAGGTGGGAAATAAATAGCACTTGAAGGATTTAGTGGTTTATGCATCAGGAGAAGAGTTACTATGGTAACACTGCTCTCTGGCAGCAACTTAAATTAAAATGAATTTATTCAACTTTAGTGCACAACTTCAAAAACAGTTGCCCTTCCCAAACAGAGTGGTCGCCATGTTACAATGTGTGTCTTAAGTAATGTTGAAAAGTCAGTTAAATAAATACAATTTGTTCTGTTTGATGTCAAAATACATTAAAGCTACTTTGAATTACTCATACACTGAACAATGTATGTAAGAAGGTTATAATATACTGTAGGCTACTAGATACAATTGTGGTCATGTCACCTGATGTTTTGCAATAATCAGGTCTGGAGAGTAACTACTAGGTGGGTTCACTTACAGATTTCCCATAAGAAAACAGTGATATGATTTGTGTAATAAATAAACTATGAAGAAAATGTATAAAATATAAAGACCTTTCACCTATAAACCTCTGTATAGGTAGCAATGCAGAAGGGATACCTAATCTAACATGATAGTCAAAGAACACCAACTTACCTTAGGTCCAAGTCCATGGTGCATCATGAACAACTCACTGTTTTGCATGTTTCTGAGAAAATATGAGGCAGGCACCTCTTGGAACATTCGACACGCCTCCAAGTAATGCATGTGTCCAGTCGGGTCGAAGGATTTGCGATCATCTGCTATTTAAAACTGATGTTAGCTTGTTTGAGATTGAATATTTTTTTCATCATTGTTTTTTGTCTTACTTCAATTTATTTGACGATTTTTATTGCCATTATAAACAGTAAAATACTTGAATCAAGGAAAGTGATAATGATCATATACAAATACATCATTTTAATAAATAGGCCTACATATTCATTGAATAACATAATCTTATTGGTTATTGGTCCTATTCTGAATATGAAAGCATTCAGGCCATTCCAACAAAGGCAAATGTATTCCTATTTGCAGTAAATGTATATTATAGTCTAATACACTACAATAAAGTACAACATCTGTTTTATTTACATTGATAATGTAATATACTCAGTATTTCACATATTTTAGTGAAATGTATATTAAAGTATTGTTAAAGTAAATATATATATGAAATATATATATACTATTTTTTTGTGACTACTGACTACCGGTTTCTGGCTGTTATCATTATTTTTCCCTTCAAATGAGAAATGCTAGTTTGTATTCTTGTATTGTATTCTGAATGCACATATTAATACATACATTTTGAGGTATTTTATATTCAGATTCAGTAACAAAGAGGAGGCAGAGGTTAGGTATGGTATCTTGTTTAAAGATGCTTAGGGCTGTATTTGGTATTAAATCAAAGCCTTTCAATTAAGAGCCAAACACCCACACATTTGCCCTTATGCCAGTAACCCTGTAATTCAATAATATCACCACATCACACATTACTTTATCAGAAAAATGTCCATTACTAAATAATATAATAATCTGAATGCTCTTGGATTTTGAGCATATGTGCATCCACATGTATACAGAGTCCTTGACCTCTTCTTCTTCTCCAGTGAATTCACCTCCTCTGGGAAGCGCCTTCAAACCAGATGGTTTTCTCTGGTGTGAAAAGTGTGATAAAGCAGCTGAGATTCAGAATGAGGATGCAGCGTGTGGGCAAGTTTGTGTAGGTGTTTGGGCTTTGTTTTGTCCTTGTCTAATATCACAGAATGAGCAGAAAAGACCAGATGACTGTCTAGTGGAGATCAAAGCATTGTGAGGCCATCACAATTCTCTAACAAATAGATTCACTTTTGGTATAGGCTGGAGATCTCTGGTTTGATGATATGATTAATATCAAATGCATGATCCACACAGAGAGCTGTCTGCCACTTTTCTCCCTGACTGCGTCTATGACAGCATGGAATAGTTTGCCCACTGTTCCAATCTCTGTCATATTGAAAGATTATAGAAAGATGATATCAACTCTCTACAGTACCTTCCAGCTCCAGGTCCGTGTCATAAGCCTCATCGGTGATGACACATATTCTTTCCTCTTCATCCTCCTCTCCCCCATCTTCCTCCTCTTCGTCAACCTTTTCTGGCACCGTCCCTTCTGAGTGGAGGTGCCTGCCTGTCTGCCCATGCAAGTCCACCTCTGCCCAGGTCACTGTGTGCTGGTAAGGGGGTGGCAGTTTAAGAATGATATAAAGTTAAAGCTAGTTAAAGAGATACTGAACTTTTGCAAAGCCTTGACTCTATAGCATCCTCAACTTAAAAATACAGCTCCATTAGGCTTCGGTCACACATTCCCATTGGGGGTTGCCTACTTTAATAACCATACACCACATGCAGCCGATATGATGTCACTTCTACTCTCTTGTTTAGATTAGATGTATTAACATCAGCCATCCCTTTAGGAGCCTTTAATCCTAACCTTTAATACATTTCCCAAAACAGAAGCTACTGTTCTTGAGTGTACAGCTGTTGGACTCACTGTGGGGCTTTTTCTTCCGATATATGAGTTTAATTAAAGGTATGAAGAAGCCATGAGGTATCCAGACAACACCCTGCTGCCTTTGCAGACAGACGTCTGTGTTTAGCATTCACATGCATTGTGGCTGCATATCAGAGCACAGTTAATTAACATTTATTTGGAGGTGTTACAGCTTCCCAGATTCAGGCAGGGTTGGAGGTGGAGGCTATTGTAACAAATTCCCCCTTCTCTTCCATTATAACAATTTGAGCCAGTGAGGTTTCTTTGTCTGATCAAAGATGTTGGTGGAGCATTCCATGTGAAGCCATGCACTGTTGACTCCTCTCTTGGTGCACACATTGCATTGACAAAGCTTGTTTTCTGATATTTGATATCTGATATTTCTTTGGTTGGAAATGACATGGAGATTGTTCTTCAATGTCATACCGTGCTCCTTCAAAAGCTCCCCCCCTCACCCAAATTGGACATGCATTGCCAAGGCTGGGATAGTGTGTGGTGCGGTCTGTGTAGAAACAGCAGCTTATTATTTGAGCATGCACAGATCAGGCAGCTAATGGTCCACGAGGAGATATTCACAGAATTGGACAAAAAAGTGTATTAGCGAAGTTTGCAGTACTAGTAATTGCTGACTTGACCTTTAAACACTACAACAATTATGCTACTGGTACAAAACGTGATGATCACTGGTGATCATCAATCAGCTTCTGTTTCTAAACAATTGATTATTTTCACCTTCATTCAGAGGATACTAAACTACTACTGATGATGAGTAATAACCCATTGTTCAGTAAGCTTAGTAAATCTGTCTAATGCAGGTGCCTAACAGTAGCTAACAAAGCAACAGAGGCAAGAGTTTAGTATAGAGAAGTTTGATGTAATTTCATGAAAGAAATACACATTTTGAGTAGAATACGAGGGACAAGGGATGTTTTTGAAATTCCAAGTCCCAGTTAAACAGCAGAACATGAAACTACTTGTATTTGACATACTGTGTCTGTGTACTGGCTAATACAGTGTATAGGAAATATCCTGTCACACAGGTGATGCAGTTTCTGTATCAGGAAGAGAGTTGCTATGGTAACAGACAGCTCTCTGCCTGAATGCCATGGACAAAGCTATGTTTGAAGTGATTTATGCAATTGTGTAATTATAGAGCATGTATTACACTGAACAAAGACGCTCTAGTTCTAGAGTTGTGGTTTAAAAGTGCAGGGCCTCTCACACTCTAAATGCTACTTTCTGCTTGCTGGGAGCCCAACGTTTTGTGATTTGGACTATGTATAAGAGTAGCATTAAAACTGGATTTCAGGGTGAAACTGAATACAGCCGTTGTTTAATAAATGCATGAAAGAACAGGCGGTCAGGAACTTGCCTGTAGAGCGCTTGTCGATTGCTCAGGGTGATGAAAGTGTTTCATGGTCCAAAAAAATTGTCTATGGTAGCAAATGGCATTATTAAAGATAGAGTCAGCGATTGCAATCTAATAGTTTACAATTACTTCCAATAAAATTCCACAAATATCCCCTCATTGTCTAGATGTCTGTTCTGGTGTGAATCGTTCCAACACAACCCTGGCTCTGGGAATGTGAATACACACAGTGAAGGTGCAGACCGCCAACACAAAACTATCTTAGACTTAACTATATGGGAGGGGCAACTTGGAGGGCATTGCTTTTGAAGGAGCAATCTGTGTCATTGAAGGGGAATGTGCTTTAACTTTTATAAAGATTAAATATCGACGATCTTTCTCCATCATCACTGACTTTACATTTGGTATAAAAGATTTATGATTTCATTGCACTAATCCAGATGGTTGCACTTTCCCTCCCTGCTGTTAACAATTAGTTATATTCAAGTGGAATAAACACAGGGTTAGCCTACTGGTAGAACTTTTCTTTTAGAAAAGTGTTTCTGAGAAATTCTGGTCTCAGATCCTTTTGTCAGAATGCACTTACAGTATATTGAGGTAAAGACACAAACAGTCAGGAATTATAAAAGTTCAATACCACTACCACTTCTAAGATTCTAGTATCTTTGTGTGTTAACAGTTGAGCATTTTAAACTGTTAACCTTCTTATTTCAAAGGTTGTTTTTTCCCCTTTGGATTAACTAATACTCCTCCCCTCTAAATACATAAATACCTGCTCACTTGGCGGTCGGCTTCCTACACCACCCTGGGTCACCCCTTCATTCTTATTGTCGTCGCCATCATCTTCTAACACAGATGGTAACAGGACCAGCGTCTTTCCCTGAGTCATGGCGCTGTGTTGATAGGTTTACTTCGCTGGTTTTGGGTGTTCAAGAACAGGGCTTACCCTGTGAAATCAGTGACTATACCAGTACACCCTATCCTATTTCAAAGAGGGGAGGGTCAAATCTTGGGAGAAGCTAATCAAAAAAGTGACTGGCTCACTCCCCATCCTTGAACCACCAATGGCCATGAAGAGTTTTTATCAGGTTTCAATGGTTGGCTTTGTTGACAGGTTACCATGGCAATAGCCTACGTGCTTGACTACCCTATATGCTGAGAACACCATCTATCTCACACACACGCATGCATGCACACACGCACGCACACACACACACACACACACACACATACTGTACACACGCACGCCATGGGCCATTTCTCCCAGTCATGTTAAATTTAGAAAAAAAAGAGCCAGTGAAAATTATTGTATTTGTGTCATGCTGATAGCTATTTTTAAATTGAAACAGAGACAAATATATGGAGGAAATCTTAATATAACGTGAGATTGTGACACATAAACTAAACTACCACTACTATTTAGTTCTGACCAGAGGACCTGCACCAGACAAAGGAAGGGAACTTCTAATGCAAATGCTAAGCATTCAGCATCATCTGAAACATATTATGTACGGTACATTGACTAAGCAGGCCTAGAGCAGCTCTTTTTGTATGTACAGATGTTTTAACAGATGTTTTCGTGCTCTTTTGGTGTTTGAAGCTGATCCCTTATAGGTAGAGTAAGTGTAAGCTAATACAATTTGTATTACATTTACCAAATATCTCTCCAAGGTCCGCTAGCTACCCGTTCTCTGTGCGTGCTGGAAAAAAATCAGTTTTTCTACACAGCCCTGGCTCTGTAAGCAGAAAACAAACAAAGTGGTGCAGCAATATCCTTCACAATGCGTGTCCACTGTGTGGGGCAGAGCTTCGATGGTACTGAATGGAGAGGTGTTTTAGTTTTGCTCAAGTTCAAATATCAACAAGCTTTCTCCAGATTTACTTTGTTTGGGAGCTACTGTACATTCCGTTAAGGAAAGAAAGCACAACATGTTTCTTCGTCCAGCATTCCAGAGAATGTTAAGTGAGAAATTAGAACTAACGCCTAGAAACTGTAGGATTAATGGGCTCAAAGCCAGTCATCAGGATGAACGAAAGACATCCCAAGAACAATAAGGAATTTCTTGTGGCTAAAAGGAATCAGACTTTCCAACAACACAGGACTGTTTAATTGTGGCATTTCAATTTCTCCAACATCTGTACCATGATTGGGGATTATAATGGCACTTGACTTTCTCGAGTTTCTGGATGAGAAGATGCCTGAAGCTGCCAACAGAAGGTTGAATTAACTATATATTCCTTAATGGTGTTATAAGAGCCATATTTCCTCTTTGCATTACAGATGAGGCTCTCTGACAGGGCCAGAGTTGCAGTGGTATTGCAAAAAAAAAAAAAGAATGCTAATAATGATTTGTTCTATGCTATTAAGAAATTGACATAATGGCATGATTAATATTTATTTATATTTAAACTTCATTACCCTTCAACAGATGTACAAGTTGTTCAGAGCAAACCTGAGCATATGCATATGAACGCCCATTCATGAGTGCGGGCACACAGTCACAAATACACATATTAATGCTACTTAGCAAACCCTTGGTATGTATCACAGTGAAGAGAGGTGTAGAAGCCGCAGAGCCATGCACAAGAAACAATGTGATTGCACTGAACAGAAAAAAGGAGACCATTTAAAGGCCGTGACCCACCAAGTCAAAGGCAACAAACAGCAAGGGTTCTGTCTCCTCTGCTTGGTGGATTCTGCCTGGCTGCTGTCAGCAGTGGTATGGCCATGATTCAAGATGTTGAAACAGTGTGCCCCTATCTGACAGCATGCAAGCATGATTAGCCAATCACAACACATAGGAGTTTTCACACAAGCAGGTCTACAGTGGCAAAACGTGTGTTAAGAAACAAATGTGTTTGT
>JAODOY010004777.1:0-10764 GCA_025399855.1 Forbesichthys papilliferus
TTCTCACCTCTGCATAGATCCTCTTGTTCCTCTGCAGCTTGGCGAGGGGGTCAAGGGGCAAGCGGAAGTCGGGCGAGGCGTACAGCTGCAGCGACATCTGATTGGTGGCACTGGTGGGAGGGGGGGTGGTCGGTGATCTCGTCGCTTCTGTATTTGGAAACAGGCGGGGAAAAGGCTGTCTCACTCAGAGGGTAAATGAGTTTATGATGTTTTAAGTCTCACTCAGACGGTAAATGTGTTTATGATGTTTTAAGTCTCACTCAGACGGTAAATGTGTTTATGATGTTTTAAATCTCACTCAGACAGTAAATGTGTTTATGATGTTTTAAGTCTCACTCAGAGGGTAAATGTGTTAATGATGTTTTAAGTCTCACTCAGACGGTAAATGTGTTTATGATGTTTTAAGTCTCATTCAGACGGTAAATGTGTTTATTATGTTTTAAGTCTCACTCAGACGGTAAATGAGTTTATTATGTTTTAAGTCTCACTCAGACGGTAAATGTGTTTATTATGTCTTAAGTCTCATTCAGACGGTAAATGAGTTTATTATGTTTTAAGTCTCACTCAGACGGTAAATGTGTTTATTGTGTTTTAAAATTTAAGATTATTATAGCAGCAAACCAGGATATTCTGTGTAAAGATACATTATATTGGAGCAGTAGAGCAATATATCTATACTGAACATTTAAAAACATTACAAAAACACAAAACAAGACTTTAACAAGATTAAATACTGTATACAAATAAAATAATAAATATAAATGTTTCAGGTCTGCTGCTTAATTACACAGACACACACACAGGCACGCACACACACACAAACACACACACAAACACACACACACACACACACACACACACAGAGCACCCTTATTTTACTCCATATTACCTGGAGGGTCCTTGAACACCAGCGCCCCCACAGCCCCTGCCAGTCTGATCTCAGAGTAGCTTGTGAAGGTGCTGGCTTTGAAATAGGACAGCGCCTCCCTCTGGACATCCTGTGCACGGTCGCTGGTCAGCATGACGTTGGGGGTCATGTTCTGCATGTTAACGAACTGCACCTGGTTGTTGGACTGTGGCCAGGCACGCACACACACACACACACAGGAGCTGAGTGAGACAGTAGAATGGTAATTAAAGGGCCGTTCAGATTAAACGTGCAAACGACGGCTCAGATCCTGAAACTCCATTCATGTGTGTTGGTGCCTTGCGGAGCAGAGCAGCAACATTTCACAACCAGCATGAACTGTTGCTGCTCGTGTTGCCACCTGAGCAGCACGAGTTGAAGGAGGGGCAGGAAAGCAGCTGTTTTATTGCAGTTCTGTTCTGAATACCCCGAAATATAACGTCTCGTTTATAGAACATATATAGGAAGGACCATATACCCATGGAAGCATTACTGGTCGGCTATGTTTCATTTATGTTACTGTATGTTAGATATGAATAATACAGGTCATGTTACCTGCTGGAGATCGCTACATTTTCTTTCTCTCAGCTCAAAACTGCCAGTTGCAAATTACCTGTTATTGGATTGGGGTATCTCCTAGCAAAACAAAGTGCTAGCTAAACATATAACCAGATTGCTCTCTCAGCAAAGCAGAGCGCAATCTGTTTATATGTTTAGCTCATCTTTTTGTGCATTTAATCTTAATCTTTAATCAGACCTTAAAATGCACAGGGACATCAGAATGGTTAGGTATATCTGCCGATATGAAGGTCTACGATTTGTGCCACGTGTTGCAGCGGGGTGATGAATGAACAAGGCTTGCGTTTGTTTGTTTGTGTGTGTGTGTGTGTTCCGAGTGTTGTGTTAGGGATGTATAGAGCCCTCGATATGCCGGTACAATTCCTCCTTATGATAACAATTTGTATACGTGTGTGTGTGTGTGTGTTGTCTCACCCCGACTGCAGTGTTTCTGATGTTGTAGAAGTTCCATGTGGTCCCTGCAGGCCCCCTCAAGAAGACCTTCATGAGGGTCTCTGTCTCCACGGTAACCACCACGTTCCTGCATAACAGGAAGCTTGGCTTAAACACCACACACACATACATAGGTAAAGCTTGCACGGCAACTGCACAGCAACTGCACGGAAACCGCCTCGTAAACACCCGGCAATGGGAGTCACGCGGCAGCTACCTAGCAACCACGCGCAACCACACGCCAATCACCCGGATATCTCCCAGCAATCTCCCGGCAACGGGAGCCATGCGGCAACTACATGGAAACCACATGGCATTTACCCAGCAATGGGAACCACTCCCCTCCGGCTTCCCTGACCACTGGTGTCCACCACGGTGTTCGAGGTTTACTGCCCCTTGAGGTACCTAAGACATTGAGACTACAGCTCTCTTTAGCAATGAAAGCTTTGAACATTGCCCACTCAGGTTTAATGTCCCCAACCTCCATAGGAATGCCAGAGAATCTCTGCCGGAGGTGTGTGTTGAAGATCTCACAAACAGGGGCCTCCTCCAGATGTTCCCAGTTCACCCACACTGCCCGTTAGGGCTTTCGAGGTCTGTCTAGGGTCTTCCCCCACCCCTTGACTTTATTTACCACCAGATGGTGGCTGGAAGCCAGCTTGGCCCCTTTCTTCACTCGAGTGTCCAAAACATGCAGCCTCAGATCACACAATCACAAAATCGATCATTGACCTTTGAGCTAGGGATCTATGGTACCACGTACACTTATAAGCATCCTTATGTTCGAACATGGTGTTTGTTATAGACAGTCCATGACATAGAAGTCTAACGGGTTAAGATCAGGAAGGCCGTTCTTCCAAATCACACCTCTCCAGGTGTCTCCATCAATGCCCATGTGTGCATTGAAGTCTCCCAGCAGAATGAAAACTATGGAGTCCCCTTCTGGAGCCCCATACAGAACTCCTTTCAGGGTCTCCAGGGGCTTATTAGTATCCCCACACCCGCCCGGTGCCTCACACCCTGGGCAACTCCAGAATAGAATAAAGTCCATCCCCTATCCAGGAGAACGGTTCTAGAACCAAGACTGTGCGTAGAGGTAAGCCCCACCAGATCTAAAATGTAGCTCCACCTCCTGCACAAGTTCCAGCTCCTTCCCCCACAGGTGACGTTCCACGTCCCCAGAGCCAGTTTTTGACATTTGGGTCTGGTCTGTCGAGGCCCCTGACATTCGTTGCCACCCATATGGCAGCGCACCCGACCCCCGCGGTTCCTCCCACGATTGGTGAGCCCATAGGATGGAGAGGAGGGTGCCACATTGCTCATTTGGACTGTGCACGGCTAAGATCAGTGGCAAACCCAGCCACCAGGCGCTCGCCATCGAGCCCTCCCTCTGGGCCTGGCTTCAGACGGGGACCCCGGGCTTCTTCTTGGCAAGGTAACATTTCTTCTCTTATGTTTTTCCATGAAGGGTCTTCTGAACCATTCTTTGTCTGGCCTCTCTCCTGAGACCACTTTGCCTTGGGAGACCCTACCAGGAGCACAAGGCTCCAGACAACACAGCCCTCAGGGTCATATGGATACACAAACCTCTCCACCACAATAAGGTAAGGGTTTCCGGAGAGGGTTTCCATAATTCCGCCAGTTAGATTCTGGCCATAGCATGTGGGGACTCTGTGATTGGTTGCTATGCTAATGCTTGTATTCAAGCAATCATTGTAGCACAAAGTCAAAATAATTTAGAGAGCCTTAAATTCTAGGGGAATTGCAACTCACTCACTCGTCAGTTACAACCAAGTGGTCACATGAAAATCAGAGGGTTCTTATTGGCTATTGCTTGGAAACGATCAACCAATGAGGCAAAGCTTTTCCCCCCCAACACCACGACAATTAATAACTAAGTTAAGGCCAGAGCTATTAGCAAACCACAGACCATATGGAAAATTGGACAAATGCTAACAAGACTATTAATCAGGCAACTGAAGAATTAATTTGTGCAAGGTAAACAACATGTCTTCCTTACCTGCTTGTATTCATTCATAACCAAACACAACAGTCATGCCAAAACCAATTAGAGTGTAACAATGAGACAAATTGTTACCGGATGCTCTCGCTCTCTGGGATGTTGATGATATGGATGTTTGGTCCCCCACTGGTGCTCTGTGGTTGGCAATATTTAAAAGAAGAAGCTGTAGTTGCTGTTGATTTAAACTCCATGAAGTGTTTCACAGCAGGATCTTCATTCTCCAGTGTGCACAGAGGGGAGCCCAGTTTAGCTCCTGCAGAGCCATACAGTAGGTGCTGTCATGCATCACAACTCAAATCCACTACCAGTAAATACAAGACATACAATATGACACATGCTCCACCTTCTCTTCCAGTCCATGTGATGGTTTGCGGAGCTGGAATTGTAGTGAAGGAGGTCACACCCCCATATTTCTTGACTGCCCAGGTGATGAGATCCTTATTTTCAACAGGGAAGTTTTCAAAGGCCTCAGGATGTATTTTAGGAATTATCTTAATCTGGTTATCATTCCTCAACTGTAATACATAACAAAAGAAAATTGTGATTATTCATCTGTGTAATTCAGAATTCATACATGTCACGCCGACGTTGGCCTCCTCGGCCATAACATAGATGGCGAAGCTTGCTATCAATTGCTTTCCTTTGACCGGCCAATAAGAAATCCGTTATTCAAACTTGCCATGACGATGTGGACTGAGTGTTTGCTGTTCAACTAACTTTTTTACTGAACTACACATTTCCTCAAAAACTTTACTAAACTACTTTCAAATATGTTTGTTGTGTGGGCAAGTCTTGCTCAATGATGTATATTAAAAGTCAAGGTGCATATTTAGAACCTGTTATGGTGTTTACACATTTTTATGAGTATTTATCACTATTTAGTACCAGTAACAAGTTCTCACTTTCATTATCATATTATTTCATCTTAAATGTATGCTGTCTCATTCTGATAGAAAATCCATGAATGAGGGTCTGTCCATTTGTATATACAGTCTATGGTGACGTCACAGAGGGTCTGTCCATTTATATATACAGTCTATAGTGACGTCACAGAGGGTCTGTCCATTTGTATATACAGTCTATGGTGACGTCCATTCGAATAGGAATGTTTGTTAACGTATGGCATATGGCCCCAAACCCCCCCCCCCCCCCCTTCCCCCTCCCTCAATGCACTCATTCCTGTGCTTCCTGAGTCGGGGACGGGAAGGGGGACCACTTTTAACTTTGTGCGCAGCTGCCTTCCCCATCAGGAACGCCGCCACGGAGGCAAGTGATGGACGGGAAAGGCGTGCGGTGTGTGCGCAGGAGCCGTGCTAACGAGCGTGCACAAACCACATCGGAATCTCACAAAAAAGTATTGTGTGATAAAAACGATTTTTATTTCAGTTAACCACAATGTTTATTCCACCTAGTTTTTTAATTCCAATCATTTTCGTTATTATAACCTTGGTGTACATGTATGTGTGCGTGTGCATGTGTGTCTGCATGCGTGCGTGTGTGTCTGCGTGCGTGTGTGTGTGCGTGTGTGTGTGTTTGTGTGTGTGTTTGTGTGTGTGTGTGTGTGCGTGCTCAGTGGGCTAGAGGAGGATGGGGGTGAAATAATGACGCTAGATGCTGTTAATCTGCAGCTGTCAGACGTGAAGCGTCTCCACAGGATCTGGCTGACATTGTCCAGCAGCTGGCCGCGGGCCCGGCCGCTGGCCCAGTCGGCCCGCGGGAGGAAGCGCTCTGAGCAGGGAGCATCTCTGTCCCGCGGACGCCCTGATTGGGCTTCCTGCCGGGAGCGGTGCGGGAGCGGCACAACGTGGCCTTGGCTCTCCTTGCTGCCACTGTCCATCGTGAGGCTGACTCACAGCGCTACTCCCTTTTATCTGACCTCTGACCTCATGGGTCACCTAGACATGTTTGGCTAAACTGTCCCAAAAGAAGTTATGGACCATGCTGGTTGGCTGAGAGTCTGTGTGTATGTCTGTCTGTCTGTCTGCCTGCCTGTCTGTCTGCCTGCCTGCCTGCCTGTCTGTCTGCCTGTCTGTCTGCCTGTTTGTCTGTCTATCAGCCAGTAACGCTGGAAATATTTATTTATTTTTCCAGTGAATCTCTACACTAATATTATGATGCCTATCTTTGCATAAAGATCATCCTGTGGGATCGGGGCCTAAAGTGATTGGAAGCGTTCCGTTTAAAAATGCATTACAGTTACGGTTGGGTACCGAACTCTGTACTTAGAGTTCCGACCGAATTACGTCGGTACTACCGAGCACCGAGTGAGATTAAATCAAACGGTACCATATTTCGGTACTTCGGAGCACGTAAAGAGAGAAACGCGAGCAAGATTACATCATTTCTGCACAGCCTGCAGTGTGTTAAATGTTCAACACAATCACGGCTGCGATGAGCCAAAATAAATTACAGATTTACCTTTTTTCTGTACTTTACTCCCACTTGTCAAGGAGGGTTAAATGAATCCAGGGCTGGCTGCAGAAGTTTCGATTAAAAAGTTCTGGCCTATTTATAGATTTTCCCTGTGCCTTTGAGGCTAAAGGCATTTTCAGTATCTATTCTTCATGTTAAACGGATAAATAGCTCTTTATTTTAGCGCGTTACGCATCTATTTATCATTCTGGAAGAGAATCGTAATATGCGCGATCCCATCAAGGGGACCCAATCACGGCCACAACATCGCTTCCAGCTCTCGGCAAAACATGGTCGGCGGTTCGTGTAAAACATTACGTAGTTGCAGTTGAGACTGGAGCAGTGAGATAAACAGACCGCTGTAGAATCGGCGACAACAAACTCTTGCGGCGGTATGATAGAGCTAACCTGACATGCCAGAGGAATTGTGTCACAAGTAACAGCGAAAATAAACTGAAGACGTGACCTAATCCCTGCTCTATCAGCCTCGCGAGACCACCATGATCTCGCGAGGCTGATAGAGCAGCAATTAGGTCACGTCTCCGGTTTCAGATCAAACTAGGCCTATTGTTTATAGCGGATATACTTACAAAGTGCTCATTTCGGATTTAACCCTGTAAGCTACAACTACAATTAAAGTCGCTATGAAAGTGTGCCATGCTAATAATAATAATAATAATGATAATATATTTCTGCTTGGGAGAATGTAGTTAATACACAGCGTAGACCACTAGCAGGGTAGGGAGCATTCAAGAAACCTGAGGGAGGCACAGTTCAATAATGCCTACATTAGGCTGTAGGCTAAAGCAGAACTCCTAAAATACGTTGTTTGTAAAGAGTCAGTCAGGCAATTTTTTCCCCTTAGAAACATAAAATGTTATTAATTAAAATGAATATTATTACAGAGAGTAAAGTACCGAAAAAAGTACCGTTTAGGTACCGGTACCGAATTTGAGGTACCGGACCGGTATCGATTCAAATGTGACCGGTACCCAACCCTAATTACAGTGCTCCTTGTTATTTAATATTATTCAAATATCATTGGTGGAACCTCTCCACCTGACCTGACCTGCAAGTTCCTGCAGTGGAAAAGCATAATCACAATGAACACTATGATAATGAGATGAATCACAAGGAAGACTGATAATGAGATGAATAAAAATGAACACCACTAACGAGCTCTTTAAGGTGACGATAATCACCTTGTCAAAACCATCAGGCACAATCACAATTCACTTGAGACTACCTATTTCTAGTCCGCTTCCCTGGCACAAACACCATAAAACAACTGAAGCACAGGAAGAATGTTACTCACCACAAGCTTGACATTCTCATTCTTGTTTACGTTGATGTATGACAGTATATTAGTGGTGAGAATAACAGTCATCGGCTTGGCAGCCATCAAGTTGACAGCAAATATCTGGTTGTCCTTTAGACTTAAGTCCTGGAGACAAAAGATTAGAGAGTATTATACAGCAGTTGTAATTTAACTGTATTCCATGAGCGCTATTTGCTATTAACACTGACACTCTGCTTCACAAGTATAGAGTTTAAATGCATTCATACGTATCGACAACATTGTTAAATTTAGCCTACTAGGCGGCAGAAATAGCATTGCAAATGATTGCAAATTAAGGAAAGTACGCAGGCAAACCAGAGATCTTGGGCTCTATTTTACACCCGTTGCAAAGCAGCTCAAAGTGGGAATGCAAGGTTGACTTTGTTAATGCCAGGCCATTAAATAGGTTAAACCAATCACAACGAACCATGACAATAGCAGAACTGTTTACTTTACTACTCAGTCGGTAAAAGTCATTCTTATAATACATACATGGTAAAAGCTTTGCTGGGAAATTCGAAGGCACCATTTATATACTTGTTTTTGTGAATATTATTCTCTGATCATCCGACTGGAAGACAAAGTAGACGCCTTGCTGTTTTTCTTTTGACGATTTGAGGTGGAGCTGCAAGGGGTCCTAATATGGGGTTTCACAGTATAAACAATGAGCAAGGGGCCCTAATGTGGGGGTTCACAGTATAAACAATGAGCAAGGGGCCCTAATGTGGGGGTTCACAGTATAAACAATGAGCAAGGGGCCCTAATATGGGGTTTCACAGTATAAACAATGAGCAAGGGGGCCTAATATGGGGTTTCACAGTATAAACAATGCGATCGGGGGGTTACACAGTGTAAATGGCGGCACCACGCTGCCATTGAGGAGTGAACCTTTAATTAAAACGTTGTCTCTGGAGAGAGTGGGAGTTAATTGTGATTACGCTTAGATCCAGCAGTGACAGGAATCTTCTAATAACACCAAACCCACCATAAATCTTCAATCTAATTACTTCTGCACCATTATTAGCCGCATAAAAAATGCGTTTCGAAAAGTGAACAAATCAAAGATTTAAGAGCCATTTAATTCTCCGCACCTCGACGCATCTGAAATGAATTGCAGTGATTAAATAGCGTGTGAGAAGAAACGAGAAAATAAAAGACTCCAAAGAAGGGATTAGGGGTTCCTGTGGTAAATGCGGTGTGTAATCCAGGATCTTCTCTAACCTGCTGATGGTGTGTATGGGAGGACGTGTTTGGCAGCTGGTCTTTGGGGAGAATACCGAGCATGGAGGGAAACGGCACAAAGCCGCGATATTACACTCATCACATTTCACACTGTCGGCGTTAGCGCTAGCCAAACCAAACATTGGGTGCGGTGCGCGCGGTGCTGGCCCACATGGAGTAAAGCTGCCTCGAGCAGACCCCCGACAAGGCAGCGATCAAATAAACCCACCGGTTTATGGAAAACACACATTTTGTATTATTATTATTATTATTATTATTATTATTATATTTAAATAAGCAATATTTGAAGTTAGCTGAACCTTGTCTAGGAAACTTTTTATAATAAAACAGACTGGCATTAAAGCTGTAAAGGAATAGTTCATCCAGAACTAATGTGAGTATAAATCCTTTTATTCTTCCAGCATTCCAGTCTGTGAAGCATTCCTTTAATTGAATTCAGTTCAAGTGAATGTATATTCAATTACTATTCTGTCAATGTTTTTTAAGTAATGGTTTTACAGATGTGTCTCCAAACATCGCATAATTTAACTGATGTCTGATGTCTTCTCCGATGCAGAACTAGTTCATAATTAGTCTCAGGCAAAAGGGAAGCTGTCAGAGCATATTGTCAGGAAGTATTCCTGCTTGTTCTCCGGCCTCTCAGACGAGGACAAGAAGTAACCAAGACGACAACAGGCTGGGCCACAGGAGACCACTAACAAAGGACCGCTGGGTGTCAAATGTGCTAACAGGCAATTTGTCCAAGGCACTTATACTGTATATTCTACTGTATACAGATGCAGTATATTCTACTACAGATACATTATATTGTACTGTATATACTGTATATTCTACTGAATACAGATACAGTATATTCTACTACAGATATATTATATTCTACTGTATATACTGTATATTCTACTGTATACAGATGCAGTATATTCTACTACAGATACATTATATTCTACTGTATATACTGTATATTCTACTGTATACAGATACAGTATATTCTACTACAGATACATTATATTCTACTGTATATACTGTATATTCTACTGAATACAGATACAGTATATTACACTCTATATGTAGAATATTCTGCTATAAATTCTGCATCTTTGTCGTGTTTTTAGGAGACATGCCTGAATGTATCTTCGGTGATCTCACTGAGATTTCTGTGAGAGTTGGCTGATGATAAAATGTCTGTTTCTATTGATGACAGATTGCAACAGGCACTTTGTTCTTGTACAGATACAACAGAGTTACTTAGCAATATAATTAGTAAACCGCATTTCATTTGTAAACATTTAAGCATTTTGGCATACATAATCACGACTCGTGTGTTTGTTCTGGTCCCCACAATGATGTGCGAAAGCTCGTAGGTCCCCACACATTCCTCTGCTCTATCCGCCACCATGGAGCCACGACGGAGACTCCTTCCCCACTATGGAGCCTCCGCCAAGACCCCCCTCACATGTGACATCAGCAGCAAACCCCTCCCTGTCCTACCACCGTTCTTGTCCCTTGACTTCCCCCCTCACCCCCCCCCCCGCTATTCCCTTTCCTATTCCCCCACCCCACTTTCTCTCTCTCTACCCAATCTTCGCCCCCACGGTGTCCCTGTAGCAGCAGCAGTAGTAGTAATGTACAGTATGTGGCTGAACCAGCTGTTATTGGTGCTGGCCTGGGAGGAGGCAGGGGGGGGTTAGAGGGGGTCACATGCCTGCCTTTGTCTGTGCTGAGCATGAGGAATGGCCTGTTTTTATATTAGCAGGGGGAGCAGGCAGGTGAGAGTGTCTAGCGGTTGACAGGCCTTAAATCAACCCCCCATACCCCCCCCCCCCTTCCCAC
>JAODOY010004778.1:0-10763 GCA_025399855.1 Forbesichthys papilliferus
TAATTTCTTTTTGATACTAATTAATAGCTGTCAGATTGGTTTGATGACAATAGCCGCAGTTGTATACTCTCTCAGATTGAAAAGCAGCAGCTCCAACCCACAGCTAATAATGCCTTCAAATACAGCACATGCAATGGAGACTCTCATAGCCACAACAGACACTGCACTGCAACAATAAAGTAAGATTTTCCATGGGCACGTCTCATGACACTTATGTACTACAGTACAACAAGCACACTGTGCTGACACATTCAATGCCACAGACCTGCAGGCATTCTGCTGTAGGTTGCTCCATCTATACACATAAGCCCAAGGGTGGCCGTTGGCAAACACCCCATCGCACCATAGAGAGCAAACTATGTCTGTAGGGCGTCTCGTCTAGCTTGATCAGATATCAGAACTGACATATCATGGGTTGCAAAAATATATTATCTTTGAACAGCTGCGAAGAGGAAAGCGTGATGCGGGCAGAAAAGGAAGTGGCTGGTGTATATTTGTCTCCAACAACACACATTCTCACACACATTTAGTAGTCAGCTTATCTTTCCTCCTTCTCTTGAACTGTGCTTTTTGCCTTGGAGAGGGAATTAAAATATAATAAGACGCTGAAACACTTATATAATAGAGTTAAGGGATAGAAAATCAACATTTTTCTTTTGGAATTTTGATTTGATTTGAATTGATTTATACAGTACACTATTTATTGTTTTTGTGCGAATACTCCATTACGGTGCACATAGAGTACATATAGTATATATACTTAATGAGAATAATCCGTGTATGTTATATATTCTCCAACAAATCCAGACTGTACTTGTGAGGAGCACAGCCCATGTCGAGGTACTCATCTCACTGATGTGTGCTCTGGCATCCTGCTTCAGTGCCGGACCTCATTACCACAAAGTGCTGACTCACTGTCTTTGTTGTATAGAACAGCTGGGCTATTTGGGGTACCTGGGAGAGCTATGGGTCGTTGAATGGCAAACAGCCACACACTGCCACAGTGGAGTATTATGCTGGAGTGCTTGTCAACAAGCCCAATTAGCTTTCTTACTACCCAGAATGCAACTTTAGCACTGTGCGGCTGAAGCTCAAAGTAATTGGTTTGGCCCTCCCCAGACAGACGGATATAATGTAGTGTGTGTGGCTGCAGGCACACATAATCAAGTAGAGATAGTCTATACAGCAAGAAGTGGCTACTAGAGGTATGGTTCTCTTTGGCAGTGTGTTTGTTCATGACCCGTGACAGGAGAGGAGACAGGAAGAGCATGGCTCCTACGGGATAAGGCATGGGCTCCCCTCAAAACATGATTTGATGATTTGTGAAATGTCATAATGGATGATGCCTTAAAAAAGGCTATTGTCATCGACCCATGCATAAGGGTGATTCAACACAAATGTTTTGCTTTAATAAAGATACTGTCTTGCATGCTATTCTAGCCACCACCATGAAAGTGTGACAGCGCACTCACAAACTTCACTGACTTGATTTCAGCAGCTATGTGTAGCTGCAGCTCAAGTGTAGTACATCACTTGCCATATTGTATGTGTGGATCTGTGTTTGGTGTGGTCATGAAGTGATTCATATATCAGATGTGCTGATATAAAGCAAGGTGGCCTATATGCTTGCAGCTATGATTGTTTCTTTGCAACAAGAGTCACAGTCAGTCCTCTCTTTCAAGGCATGTGTACCACCCCTACTCCTCTCTTGAATGTGAGCTCTCCTGGAAGACATGATATAGTTTGCACAATTGTATTTTTCCTGTGTACTCACAAAGCCAGCGCAGTGCTCGCAGAAGGTGGGCTTCACATACGTTGTCTCAGTGAAGGTGTGGATGAATCCCATTTTACAGTTGAGCAGAGAACTAGCTTTCATAAAGTAGTCTATCATCTCTTCTCTGCTAATCTTTCCATCCCTATTATGAGAGAAAAAAGAGGAATGTCTGCCACTCTTACAAAAAAATGTATTGTGTAAATCCAGTGTGAAATAGATTGACTGCAATATATACAGTATGTTGCTTATTTGGTTCATATATTTTTGTCATGAAACAGACTAATATTTTCTGGATATAATTCACTCTAATAGAAAAACAAAAAAACAATTGCTAGCTTGGGAGACTCTTTACCATAAGTGATCATGTACAATAGTGAATAAAACAGTAAGGTGATATTTATCACTCACTGGTTCTTGTCTAGTTCTCCAAACTTGCTGAGGTAAGGAAAGTTATTTCGAATTGCTTCAAACTCGTCCCTGGAGATGTGACCGTCACCGTCCGTGTCAAAGTTCTTAAAAACCGACTGGAAACAATGGAGACATAAGGTTGATTTGCAATTACTTTTACAATCTTTTTCAAAAAAAGTTACTGCAGTTTGTGAAATACACAGTCTAATGCATGCAGTTAAAGGGACAATGATCAATCCCAACCTTACATGCTCTATATAAGATAATATATACAGTATGTTTGATGGAACATTTCAGAAAACATGTTTTAGGGCAGTAGTACAACGTACTGTTTTTATAGTAGTTAATACAGATGTTAATTATGCAACAAATGCAAGAACATATCTGTTAAAGCAGTTCATTGTAAGCCAAATAAATTAGCAGAGCTGCCACACTTATTCCACTAGACAGTTGGCTATAGCAAAGCCACCTTGGCAATGTGAGTCACCATCAGAAGTTGCTTAATAAGTGTGAAAGCACCTCAACCATCTTCTCTATGTGATTTTTGATGATTGTCGGGTCAGCATTGGGTTTCACCGACACTGCCCACTCGTCAATCATAGGGGTCTTGGGATCAGGCGCAGGGGCAGGGCTGGAGTTTGTCTGAGCCAATGAAAAGAAAATGAAGCAGGGGGTAATGAATGCTGTTGTCAAGCAGGAGAACATTCTGCCTCATAAGAGAGCTCCCACTCTGGCCGTTTGAACAGTTAAAGGTCACCCTGAATGTCACACCAATATGACCACACTGATTTATATACACATTTATGTAATATCGTCAACATAAAAGTCAATGCATAGTCACGAGAGGTGTTGTTATGGTGGTAAATAATTGAGTATTTAGCCCAGTCCAGAAATATTTACGTTTTCACCCCGTAATTGCAGAAAGATTTTAGAGTATTACTGGTTTCTAATCTAACTGATTTCATGCGTCATTCTACGCTGGCTTGCTATCAAACTATCATGTTCAATGGATTTAATGCATGATTAGAATGAATGATTAACAGATCCATGTTTAATGTTGCATTGTCTTATTTTTGTAAAAAAAGATCCAGATAGGAGCTTCGTGACATTTGATGCTGTCGCCCTGGACAACGCCACCAATAATAGCATGTCAGCATCGCTATTGTCTTGCAATGGTTGCTAAGGTGCTCACCGCTGGCTTGGCACTGCGTGGTTCCCTCTGTAAAGACATTTGGTAGATTTCTTCCTCCGTGTGGTATTGATCCAATGACACCTGAGAACACATTAGCACTGTGAGCCTGCTCCATAAGCCCATTCAAATCATTTGGCTTCATTAAACAGTCAATTAACATGTGAGGGTATTAATTGAAAATATTTTGGAGATGCTAGGGTGACAAGTGGGAGAGTGCTACATATTTCATTTAAATGATTAAGTTATTATATACATGTGCTAAGAGCTCCTTCCTATTTTTAGTATTTTTTTATGCAGTGGGACATCTGATGCCCATAATTTCAAATCTATATATTAACTTTAAACCGAACCCTTTAATGAATAAGCCCCATTATAACTGAAAGTGAATTTGACTTCACCAACATGTAACATTAACAATTTTTGGTGATTATTTTCATTCTGTGAAGGAAAATGTTTTCTTCGCCTTCTTCTGTGAATGTTATTGACATTTCTATCTTCAACCATCTGTGAGTCAAGTTAGCGTAGATTCAATAACCACTGGTGGAACATAATTAGGTATTGACTCTGTCTGTTCTGGTAAACTTCCCAAGGTTCCCAATCTTCAAAACCTGTCAAGTTATTTTTTCTTTCTTGTGTTTTACTTTTTCACAAATAATAAGTTAGTCACTATCTCCCATAAGCACCTGGCATCAGATACAAAGCAATTTATTTGGACTGTCAGGTATTCGGATTGGTTGAGCGGATTAAACTTTTCTGCATTTGATTAAAGACCACAGTTACATACTGAAGGATTTTGAAGCCTGCGAAAGATGGAAATGTATCTCATGAAAATTGTTAGTTTTTGAGATTTAGGTACAGTATGTGAGTTCCATACTACAGATAGTAGGCTATCCATGAACAGATGATCTCCCTAACATGAAGAATCAACCTTGAAACTCCAGCTACACTAATATTGATTACAATAATCCTATAAACACATGACAAGTATGTTCAGTTATTGCCATCTGGAAATGTTAAAATATACAGTATATTTGAGTTCCCTCATGTCACAGTTTTCCACTGGATCGGAGGGCTGCTAAATATGTAATTTCTTAAATATAACTCCCCAATTATTTTAAAATGCTGCAACTGTTCTAATCGAAGTGTTGAGTGGCTTGCATTCCTTTCTGCTCTATTTATTACAGGCCATATGGGCTTACGGTTCTTTTGACTTTTCAAAAGTTTAATAGTAAGATGATGATAATAGCAATGTCATTATTGTATTCCATCCGTACAGTTAGTAGGTTGACCAGGTCTGGGTTGGCATCGATGTTGGGTGGGGTGGTCTGGATCAGTGCCAGCTCCTGCAGGATGGCATACAGCTGCTGGGTTTTGGTCAGGTTCACCCTGGTCTTTTCTTTGTCGGCCCAGTCAAGCAGCGCCACGTGCACGGCTATCAGGTCTTTCAGGTGCACACCCAGGATGGGGAAACGGAAGCCCGTGCACTCTGAGAAGCGCCTGCGGTACTGGCTATAGTTACCGCACGATGTGACTAGCTCGATGAGGCTGTTGAAGATCTGAATGAAGGAGGGACGGCAAAGGAGAAGAGTTTATTTTGGGAGGGAGGGTGGTGCAAGGAACATGAGAATTGGCAGGATTCATGGATTTATGGAGGGCAAATCTGCATGTGGGTTGATAAGCAGAATCCATCGTCTAGGTGGACTTACATAACCGACAAATGCGACACAGTGACTCGTCCAACTGTTGCCTTCATGTTTCACGCTAAATTCTAAATGATTATTTCCAGTAAATTAGTGTGGGAGTATTGGCCTACTCTCAAAATATACGATATGACCCAGATAAAGCAAAGTTGTGAAAGACAACATGCAACAAGTCCACAAGTAGAAAGTTCATAACTAAATGAACAAATATATGCTTGTTTAAAAAGGTGTCTTGGTGTTGTGGTTATGCTTTCTTGTTCATTAATATAGCCATCTGTAAAGTGGGACCATGCTAGGCTGGTGTAACCAGACCCAATATTCTCAATATCAATCACTGTTTTGATCGCTTCATCTAGCTCTGCCAACATTTCGAAACACGATTGACTTCAAAGTCATCTCACTAACCCACCCTGATTGGTCCACCAACATTGTGGCTGTGAAAACGCTAATGTGAACATGGTTTCCATACTATGATCTCAGATAAATGTTTTAGCTGAGAGCAATAGTCGGAAATGAAAAAAGAAAAATGTAATCAACAAACACTCCCAACACTTGCACAGTCTCAGGCAGCCACTACCTTATTGGTCTCAGCGCTGATGTGGGTCTGTGTGTCCTTGAGACGCGATATGGAGCTGTTGCTGAGCCCCCCCACCACTGCCATCAGCGTGTTGAAGTTCTGCAGCTGCAGAAGTTTCTGAAGGCAGAGAAAGCACCAGTGAATTTGCTTGTGTGAAAAGGTGCCAAAAAGGATTTAAGGAAGCAGATATAGGGTTGTAGGGCAGGAATAGAGACTGGCACATAGTCATAAGATGCAGAGAGCAAGTACATATTCCTGCCATTATTTACATTGCATGTTACAGGCCAAAAAGGCATTGCATATTATTACTCCTTAGTCCTTCTTGCATTGGGAACATAGTAAAATATGATATAGTATGTCCAAACTATACCTAGATACCCTTAAGCAAAACGTAAAGTTGTAAACAGTATATTATTGTTGAGTCCCATTTGTGTGACCATAATTTACTTTCATAGCAAACTGAAATGTTAACACTGTAGAGAACAATGGGGCTGCTCGGATGGTGGCTTTTATAGAAATGGGTCATGATTAGTAAGGATTTAATTCTGCAGGTGCAATCAGCCATGCACGACTCTTATTTGAATGCTACTTTTGTGAAAAAGTATCTCTGATGCACTTATCTTACCTAGTGCTAACAACAAAGGGATTATTATGACTGAATTAATTCCATTCAGATCAATAGTGCATTCTCGCTAACATTTTGTGAATGGCTCTCTGTGGGGATGTGTGCTTGCCTGTAGGCATCTTTCTGGAAATCAATACGATGCCAGCTCTGTGGGAGGGCAGCCACAGGGCGTCATTCTCTTTAGCTCAAACAGCCTTTAGAGTCAATTGGCAAAGCGCACAGACCAGCAAGGTGCAGTGTGGGTTCAGGTAAACTGCTGTGTGTGTGTGATGCACGACACTTGTGAACCATAGCAGGGCCTGTCAGGTTTTTGTGTACAAGGAATATTATGCGCAGTGTGTGTGTGAATAATTAGTAAAGATTTATAGAGATCGCGTTCTGAGTGGGTACTGCTTGTTCAGGAAAATGCTACCTCCACAGTTTTGAGTTATATTGCCTTGAGATGGAGCTTGGTAGAGCTACTGTATGATGGGTCAAAACAACCAATCACAATCACAAGGTTCTCCAGTTGTCCTGTAACAGGTGCAACCAAACTGACATACCAAGTCATTAAAGTGGGGTTTATACAAGCCAACATCATCCGGAGGTGAGTCAGTAACATACCTCAAAACAACATTGTGGCTGTACAAGAGCTTTAAGAGGGTTTGAGCCAACTTTAGACAGAAAAATAAGATGGAAGAGTGTGAAGAAACAATGTCTCGAGTATTAAAGTGTAAAGACATATCCAAGTTAAATATAGCTAACTCACTAGTGACTGAGTTCAGTAACCATCATAGGCAGCTCTTAAAAGTAACTGTACCGTGATCTTTGGAAGACAGGATGAGGCAAGGAGATTAGGAGGCAGTCAGAAGGGGGTCTTTCTCAGGCTCCATGGCTCTAAGCTCTTGTCATTACTCATTTCAAACACTGTACACATTAGAAACTTTACAATACTCCCATTGCATTATGGTAAATGTAAGAAAACCTCTACGACTTAATTTCAAGGGTGAAATAATAATGTGGGTTTACTTGAAGATAGCACTGGCGAGTTGTTAAACAGTGTCGCATTTTGACAGACGGGGTGGGGGAAGTCCTGCCGAGACCCAGGTAAATAAGTTATGAGTTATGGATTTAGTTTTGGAGATGAAGAGGAACATTACAGAGAGGGATATGCAGAGTTGAGACTGACTGTCACTATCTAAACACACCAACAACACAAATATTGTGTCCAATAAAAGTACAGTAGGCCTACTGTACACGGAGCCCTACACCAAAGACTGGAACGTATTATACCTCTCACAAGCACAGCTGCTACAGTTAAATCATTAGTTCTGGGACATCACACAGTTGACAACACAGCCTGTCTTCTCAACCAGAGAAAATCATAGTCACATTTACATAAAACCACCACTGACCGAGGCGCTCATTTAAATGCATGCAATGGAGCGATGACAGATGTAGCATGTGGTTACTGATATAAAACATACAAGATGTTGGGAGAACCTGTATTCATAAAGAACACCAGCGTGAAAAATGTAAAAGCACAAATAGCGTAGCAGGTACATTTCCATATTGTCTATTGACATTTCTCCTCCCCTATAAATCTGGGAGCTTAACCTCTAAATCGCTCTCTCACTTTCAGCCATCTATGGCTCTGGCTGATCTACCAATATCCTCCTCCAGGCTCCCTTGCTGGAAAGAGCTTTCGGCAGCAGCTGAGCGGACGGACCTGTGCCACCCTGACGAAGTGTGCGATGACCATGGCCCTCTGCTGAGCTGTGGGCTTGCTGAGCACC
This sequence comes from Forbesichthys papilliferus, assembly GCA_025399855.1. NCBI lineage: Eukaryota > Metazoa > Chordata > Actinopteri > Percopsiformes > Amblyopsidae > Forbesichthys > Forbesichthys papilliferus. The sequence goes on from JAODOY010004778.1 coordinate 8,052, forward strand.
ATCAGCTGGATCCACTGCGACACGCTGTTGAACAGTGTGATGAAGCGCTCCAGAATGGGATTGTCCACCGTGCAGCCGTGCATCACAAAACTGTGGTAATCCTGAAACTGAAAGGCAGAACAAGCTTATGTTGTTTGGTGTCATGTAGACACACGGGAACTAACTGGAACTAAACTCCAGTATGCCGTTTCCACCAGGAAACAGTATGTTTATATGTATGCTGACACTGGCATAAAAGCATTGTTATACTATATACAGGTAAGACTGCAACAATAGAGGCAAGCGACTTCTATAATGGAGTTGGACACCAGTTTCAACTAACCAATATTTTGCAGAAGGACTTGTATTCCAGGTAGGTGAGGTGCTCTGCCAGCTCACAGGAGTCTAGGTGGTCAAACAGCAGGGACATTTTCCTCTTCTTGGACACAGACGGGACGCGCTGGGTCACCTGCCGCTTCCACTTGTGGGACGGCCTGACAAGAACAAGGTGCAACATCTTCTCCATGTGTCTCTCTCATTTGAAAACAGATCAAGATGATGATTGGCTTTAATTATTCCAATATCAGGCATTTTATAGCATTCCAAGTATATTAAACGTAAAGAAAACAACAACAATTCCCGTAAGTGAGACAACTACGTCTCCACAAACAGAGCAGTGGCCACAGCCAGAAAATATCTTATTTTTGTCTTATTGACATTAACATTAGCATATAGAAGTAGTTCTGTTGCCAAAGCACTATATGGTGTGATTGATACATAAATAGTTAACACGCCCACATGCAGCCAGGCTGCAATGTGGTGTGTACAACACCACCACATTGCATGTAGCAGGACTTCAGCCATGGCGACTGAGAGCTGGCTACGTGTGTAGCCAGCGCTGCTGTGTGCTGGGTGAATAAAGAAGCCAGTGAAGCCAGTGCTTCAATCAGACACATCCCTGCACTGGCAGCCTGGCAGGTGCCGTCACAAAAAAAGAAATCCATCCACTTCCTTATCACATTTACCGCCTTTTCCAAAAAAAGCTTTGTTCGCTAATGTGATCTCAAACAGAAAAGGTGTCACTAAAACGCGGGGTGTCAATGGGCGTCAAAGGGTGAGGACAATAACTTAAAAGTTGGTACAGAAGCCAATTCACTTACACGCTGTCGATGTCAATGAGCTGGCTCTGGCTTTCGTTGCCCTCTGTGGTCAAGAGGTCTTTCAGGTCTTTGATTTGCTCTGCCAGTTCTGGGTTCAGAGTGAACTCTGCAGGAAACTCTGAAATCCAGTACCTGTAACATAGATGGAAAACAGGAAGAGGGAACAGTGGGAGGAACAATAACAAAAAGAATGGTGCACAACAGGGAGCAGAAAAGATGGCGAAGGAAAAGAGGAAACCATTAAAACCACCACAAAGGATTAACTATTATATCAAAATATCAATGAGGAGAATCAGAATGTCTTACTTGACAAGGTGACAGATTTGTGTTCTAAGCTCAACGGTGCAGGTTTCCGCCTGAGATCTGATCCCAAGTCAAGGCAATACCTTCCTGGATGTACAGTAACACCTCAATGGTAATGAATTAAAGGGACACTCAGACATAAGCAGTATTGCAGTGCACATCAGTGAAGATGAAGAGTGAGCATGAAGTGAATGAAGGCTCACTGTGTTCTCTGTCCTTATAGCCACCCACACAGTTCAAATATAAACAGAAACCTGGCTTCAATGAATGTACCATAACAAAAGTTAGGTTTACATGACTCCCTAAAGCAAAATTATTACTTTCTCATTAAATAAAACTTTTGTAAACTATAGTAAACTATATTTTATTATGACATCTATATGTGCATGGTAACATTCTCAAACATAGTTATTCATGGTCCACCACAGATGGTAGGCAAAACTAGTGTAATGTTGATCCCTTTTGCCTGAATCAGTACATTGTTTGATTTCAAATGTATCCTTCACCATTTACTTAATGCAAGTGTTGCAGTTGTTTTAGGTGATTAAAATCACCTAAAATGCTAAATAATAAATTGTTGATTCATACAGCCAGCAGCATAGCTCCACATCTGCCAAAGGCTATAAAGGCTAAATATCTACAGTAGATAAAAGTCAGGATCGGTGGGTTTATACAGTATTTTACAACAACATTACTGATTATTTCAGTTCAGGATGTGACAGAATGTCTGTCAATCACATAACCCTTGCAAAAAAGAATGTCTATCCAAAGTTCACGTGTTCGACAATGGCTGAAACGCTATTGCTAAGCTAAAATAGCAGTGAGTCAACGATGATTAACATAACGTAGTGTAGGATACTTGAGCACAAGCTTCTTGGCCATGTCTGTAGATGGGATGTACCATGGGTGCATCATGAGGAACATTCGTACCAGCGAGGCCTCCTTCAAACTACCCGTCTCATCTGAAACAGCAAAATGAACATGGTATCAACTAGTGCTGTACCAAACGATTATTTTTTTGGTTGATTAATTTATCGATAATTTTTTCGATTAATCGATTATTCTTTCAATTAATCGGATAACTACATTATTGATAATATAGAAATCCAGTCGATGCCATAGTTTGCTCCCTCAGAATCTGTGTCACCCACATCGGTAACACACATTGTTGTGCGGCCTGCACCACTTTGTGCTCCTTATTACAAAGCCAGGGCAGTGAAGAAACACTAGATTATAGTTTTCAGCATGTACAGAGAATGGGCAGCTAGCA
>JAODOY010004779.1:0-10763 GCA_025399855.1 Forbesichthys papilliferus
TGATGGTTTTTCTCTCAGCGTCTCTAGTGTTTTCTCGTTCTGCGGCAACAGTCTCTCTCTCTCTCTCTCTCTCTCTCTCTCTCTCTCTCTCTCTCTCTCTCTCTTCTTTCCGAGCCAGTGGCTGGAGCCTTTAATCCTCTCTGGCACCTGTCCCCAGGAGCGCTAATGTCCCCCATCCATCAGAGAAGGGAGGGGATGGGGGTTGCTGATGGCGCTGCTACCAGGGACTGGTGAGGGGTTCTTGTGTATTGGGAAGGAGGGGGGGGTTGCACTTAGGGTCACTTTTTCATGACTTTTAATCATCATATAGCATTATGTGTATGCACACACATACAGTACAGTAGCTCCTATACAGTCACACCCAGGGGTATGGATAGAGGGGGTGGGGGTGTTAGAGGACACCCAGGACTATTTCTCTCTAGAGCGATGACTCATGTCCGAGCTGTGGCATCCACTAATGTGGTGATTGATACTGGTTCACAGTAGGACATCAACCTGTTCTCTGTGTGAGCCTTGGCACATTTTCAAGTTGTGGGTGCACTATACTTTAATTTTCATATGTAACCAAATTGTCTATTAAATCCAATAATAAGGTTTTTAACGTTTTAAATCACTGTAGTCAATCAGTATTGATTATTTTGTAACACCTTAAACCTAATGGTTGCAAATGCTTTGTTCCTCCTCCGGTCTGTGGACGATTGTCTGTCCAGGGTCTCTCACTCACACTCACACTCACACACACACTCTCACACACACTCTCACACACACTCTCACACACACTCTCACACACTCTCACACACACACACATCTATCGTACACCATGTTTCAGAGAGTAGCCTACTAAACAGTCTCATCCACGCCACACAAACCACTCACATGCTTCCGCATTAACCTCAGCATTGCATTTAGACCAGAATGCCCAAACCGCAACCAACACCGCCACACTACATCATCCCTCCTACAGACCCGCTTCACCACAACTACCTTAACCGCAGCCTGCACCCTGTCATGCACCCATCCCACAGCAGCTTCCAACAGTTCAACCCGCCCTTCTTGACCAGCGCCTTAACGTCCCCGCACCCATATGGCACCCTCACACCAACCCTTCCTAGATGGACACTGTTATCTTTCTAGCCTCACTTCTTGGGTTTGGCTGATTGATTGATTTCCGACACTTGGTGGTCCTCCACTGGGTGAGGAATGCAGCTGGCACATAGCGTCCTTCGTATATGGCGCCCCTCTGTGGTTGCACCTTTGCACAGTGACAGGTGGTTGGGATGCCACAACTTAAATAATCTAGCAAACTAAATACTTAATATGCTTTTACAGTATAGGCTTTTGAATTGCATATGCTTTGTTATATAGACTTTTGAATGTCACTTCATGAGCACAAGGTTATAATGTTACACAGTGGTCCATAAATTACTTATGAAACTTATGAAACTTATGAAAATAACCAAACCTTATATATACTCTGTTGTGGTTTTAATTCAAATATAAGGCAAGATCTATAGAGATGCATGCAAGCTGGACAGATAAGGGCTTATTTAGGCACACAGGGGTGTTACCCATTTTTAACATCAACAAGTTTTTTATCCATGCTACACAAATAGATGTTGTATGTTGTATTTTGAAGATCATTTCACACAACATGACCACTTGAACACAAGGCTTCAGTGTACACAACTTCGCATACTGTAGTCACAAGCTCACAAGTTCCATTTGAACGCAGCAACACTCACAAAATTATAATTTTCTGAGATAAAGAATTGGGGTTTTAATGGGCTGTAAACCATAATCATAGAGATTAAAATAAATACTGGCTGGAACTATTGATGTAATTAATCCATATGAGTTTCACTCTGTCAATTTAATTATTATCATTATTACTTTTTCACAATAAAGGCCTATTTCTCTCAAATGTTGTCCATTCAATTGAAAAACAAACTGAAATCTTAGAGAGGGGAAAAAAGACACATACATTTGTTTATTCTGAACACAGCCACATCCCAAGTTATAAGAGGTTGTGCACACCAGGTTATTATAAGGTTTTATATTTTTCATGTTTTCCCCCTTTCAATATTATATATGGAATGTTCACATTATATGGAATTGTTCACATTATATGTCACATTAAAGGTGGAAAAAGTTCTGACATTATTTATCTTTGTCTCAATCGTTATTATATATATATATATATATATATATATATATATAGTTTTGGACAACCAAATATATTTGCAATGTTATCTCCCTAACAATATCATCATTTAATTGTAATAGGGTAAACATCTTTTTTCCAAATATTTGTAATCATGCAAATTTTACCATGTATGCCTATGTTCTTACTTTAGTATGTCAATAATCAATAATACTGTAGTTTGTTTCAGAAAAATTCCAAAATGCTCAAATTCCCAAAATATCAGTTATCTATTAATAAAGCCCAGGGCAGACCCATACATATATCACCCTGTTAATATGTTCCTTCATACACACATTGACAGAGGGGATGGTATGGCCTGTGGGTGTGATTTGAGAGGATTCTCAAGAAACCACATGTAATGGTGAAACTAAACCCCCCAAATGGTGTTGTGTCGTGTCTGTCAGCTGTCATGGCCGACACTCCCTGGGCACTTGCTAATGTTTTGCTAAGGTTATTTAAAGGTAGAAACTATGCAATCATGTTTCTAAGGTCCAGCCTGTGGTTTCACATTCATTCACAGGCATATGTTATACCTACATGCAAGTATGTGTGTTTGTCCATCTGTGTGTGTGTAAGGTCATATTCCAATGTTGCTCTTTAGGCTGTGGGGACACAAAGAATGTAAGCACAGTTCCGTTAACTGTCACATTTTAAGAAACCTGTTTTGCAGCAGCAGGTTAAACACTGGGGAGGTTTATGTGGTTTAGCTTCATTGAGAGCTTCGTTTTGTTCAGGATGGTGTAATGTTTACATTCAATGAATGTGAACAGCAGTGCACTGAACGCCAGGTTACAAAACAGGGAGGAGTTGGGCGTTGGGTTAAACAAAATCACGTAGCTAACGATGACAATGTGACAATTTGTGTGTTACTGCTGTAGATTGTTGTGTTTCAGCTGTACAGATGTACAAGATGATGGAATACCCACCAATGTCCAGAAGGGATCTAAGTCAGCCCACCCCCAACTTTTAAGAAGAACAAAAAAAAAATTCTGATGTAGCATAACATTGTTGTAAGTAAGCATGGGTCACGTTGAAGTCATGCACTCTGTTACGGATTTCATTCATTATAATGAAGACCGTACTAATGGAGTGGAATTGGAAGGCTTCCATGTGGCTAAAGTCTCTGTGAAGAAACGGATCCGTCATACTTTGACATTTTTCAAACTGTGAGTTGGCTTCGCTGCAGCCTGCTCCATTCACATAACCGGAAGTTATCAAGCTGTAACAAAAATAAATATGTGGTAGTGTATCACCCATACTGTAAATATTCAATTTCAATAGAATGCCTCTGGGAACCATCGCCTTATCTTGGTGGAGATGTTTGTGTGTCCCTGAGAGCTGTGTTGTCTGGAGCCTTTTTCTCCTAGTAGGGTCTTCCAAGGCAAAGTGGTCTCAGTGGAGGGGCCAGACTAAGAATGGTTCAAAAGACCTTTCATGGAAAATCATAAAAGAGGAGAAGTTACCCTGCCTGGAGGAAGCATGAGGCTCCATGCAAGCATGAGGTGAAGCGCTACCATTTAGATCTGGTGGAGCTTACCACTACGCATTTTTGGTTCTGGAACCATACTCCTGGATAGGGGATGGACTTTATTCTACCCTGGAGTTGCCCAGGGTGTGAGGCATCGGGTGGTTGGACTCACGGGTTGTGAGTATGTGTGTGTGTGTGTGGGGGTGGGTTGGGGGGGATTGGTTTCGGGGGGGGGCGGGGGGGGGGGGGGGTGGAGATACCGGGGGTGGAGTGATATTGAAGAACGGCTGCCCTGATATATACCCGAACAGGTGTTTGCTGTTAGACTTCTGTGCTAGTCATGGACTGTCTATAACAAACACCACATTCGAACATAAGGATGCTCATAAGTGTACGTGGTACCAGGGCACTCTAGGCCGAAGGTCGAAGATCGATTTTGTGATTGTATCATCTGATCTAAGGCTGCATGTTTTGGATACTCAGGTGAAGAGAGTGGCAGAGCTGTCAACTGATCACCATCTGGTTGTGAGTTGGGTCAAGGGATGGGAGAATTCTCTCGGAACTGCAAATGTCTGAAGATAAGATCTTCAACTCACACCTCAGGCGGAGCTTCTCTGGCATCCCTGTGGAGGTTAAGCACATTGAACCTAAGTAGGTAATGTTCAAAGTTTCTATTGCTGAAGCTGCAGCGGAGAGCTGTAGTTTAAAGGTCTTAGTTGCATCAAGGGGTGGTAACCCTTGAACATCGTGGTGGTGGTCAGGGAAGCCGTCCGACTGAAGAAGAAGGCCTTCCAGAATATGTTATCCCGGATGACTCCAGAGGCGGTTGCAAGGTACCGAAGAGCCGCAGCCTCTGCTGTGAAAGAGGCTAAACAGTGGGTGTGGGACAAGTTCAGAGAAGACACAGAGAAGGACATTTGGTTGGCACAAAGGTGTTTCTGGAAAACCATCCGCCACCTCAGATAGGAGAAACGGGGAACCATCCAAGCTGTGTACAGTAAGGATGGGACACTGTTGACCTCAACTGAGGAGGTAAATGGGTGGTGAAAGGAACACATTCAGGAACTCCTGAATCCATCTAACACCCTCTTTAGTAGAGGCAGAGCTAGAGGCTGATGAGGGATTATTATCAATTACATTAGTGGAAGTCACTGAGGTAGTCAAACAAATACGCAGTGACAAAGCCCCGGGGATTCATGAGATCTGTCCAAAAATGCTGAAAGCTCTGACTGTGGAGGGGATTTCTTGGATGATTCGCCTCTTTAACATTGCATGGAAGTCTGGGACAGTGCCCAAGAAGTAGCAGACCGAGGTGGTGGTTCACCTGTTCAAAAAGGGTGACCAAAGAGTGTGTGCCAATAATAGGGGTATCACACTTCTCAGCCTGGGGATCTCATCGCTGCCTTTTGCAGATGATGTGGTCCAGATGGCATCATCGGTCCATGACCTCCAGCAATCACTGGATTGGCTTGCAGCCGAGTGTGAAGCGACTGAGATGAGGATTAGCACCACTAAATCTGAGGCCATGGTTGTCAGCAGGAAATCAATGGAGTGCCTACTCCAGGTAGGGAATGAGTCCTTACCCCAAATGAGTTCAAGTACCTCGGGGTCTTGTTTGTGAGTGATGCAACATTGGAGCGGGAGTTTGGCTGGAGAATCGGAGCAGCGGGAGCAGTATTACAATCACTTTATTGCACAGTTGTGACAAAAAGAGAGCTGAGCCGGAAGGCAAAGCTTTCTATCTACCGGGAAATTTTTGTTCCTACCCTCACCTATGGTCACGATGGGTGGGTCATGACTGAAAGAACTAGATCACGGGTACAAGCGGCCAAAATAGGTTTTCTCAGGAGTGTGGCGTCCATCTCTCTTAGAGACAGTGTGAGAAGCTCGGCCATCCGTGAGGAACTCGGAGTAGAGCCGCTACTCCTTTGCGTCGAAAGGAGCCAGTTGAGGTGGTACAGGCATCTGGTAAAGATGTTCCCTGGGCGCGTCCTTATGGCGGTGCTGCAGGTACATCTAGCTTTGAGGAGGCCTCAGGGAACTCAGGACTAGGTGGAGAGATTATATCTTCACATTGGCCTGAACACGCCTCGGCATCCCCCAGTCAGAGCTGGTTAATGTGGCTCGGGCAAGAGAAGTTCATGGTCCCCTGCTGGAGCTGCTGTTTGACAAGTCTATCTTGTCAAACAGTCCTACAGAGTCATCAACATATACAGCATATTCAGAGATTCAACACTGGCTGTAATACGTAGGCTACCGTATTGTTACAGAATAAGCACAAACAGCTACATGCTTAGCCAGTAACGGTACTAAATGAAAATGCCTCCAACAAGCTTTTAATCCACCGTAACTTTACTTTAGCAAACTGTGGTTTCTTGTTTGGAAAGAAAACGAGGAGCTCCCTGCTGTACAGTAAGCTACTGTACTACTGACTTCTTTAAACAGCAGCTAATGACACACTTGTTAAAACAGGTACTTGGCCAAGTCACTTGCTTTTAATATGCCCGATGATACATTTTTTATCTTAGTTTTTATGTAATTCCTTATTAAATTTACTGTAGTACGTGTAATGTATGTTTCTTGTTATTGCCTTTTACTGTGAAGCACTTTTTGACCCATGTCTGTGAAAAGCTATAGATAAAATTTACTTACTTAATTACTATATGATATAACATATTGGACTAAATCAGACAATAACACATAATATTGCAGTTACAACACTAAACTTTATTTATGTTTCAAATTACTCAAGAGAACCCCCTATTTTTCAGATGAATGATAATAATAATAATAATAATAATAATAATAATCACTCCTTGAACCAATTTCACAATATTCTGTATAACGCTGCTGTCAGGGTATGGGGCGAGGAAGGGTGTTTACTATCTTATGCTAGTGCGCACAGACTCCTCAGTCAATTAAAGCCAGGTAGTACTGGTATCAAAGGCTAGACCGTCTCTCTCTCTCTCTCTCTCTCTCTCTCTCTCTCTCTCTCTCTCTCTCTCGCCTCTGCACTCACAACACTGTTCTCTGGGCTCAACACACCCACCCATAAAGCCTTTCTTCTGCCAGAAAGCTGCTGGGCTCAGCTTTGAGGGAAGCATTCTCTGACTGTCTCTCAAGCTAACACACACCTACACACAGACACAGTTGCTCACTTTGCTATCCCTTGCACACATGTAAATAACGAACACAAACATAAGGCCTTTTGCTTTAGCTTAGCCAACATGCATGCGTTTAGTCGATGCTTAATGTGACTGGAAAAATAGTGCATTACACATGATAATATCAACATTTAGTGCAATGTTACAGTGTAACTACACCACAAAAACGTGTGTTAGTTGAAACTGATCAAGTATTTCTGTCTGATTAAGCACATATTAATGTTTGGTTAAGGGCGCTCTACAGGTTAGTCAAAGCAATTGTTTATGGTTAAATACAGGTATCTTCTCAAGACTCAGTCAATCTCAGTTAGTCAATCAAGTTAGTCTTGCCCCTCTGTCAGTCAATTATGCTCTAAACTAAATAATTTCACTCCCTGCTTCCTGTCAATCTAATGTTATATAAATGTTACACAAGATATTTCATAATACAATTGAACATTTTTACCAGTTAATACAATTCCATACCTACCTCTTTTATTAAATGTGAGGTTATTGTGCTAACTATTGATGTAATTAGACACATAACCATTACCCATTACATAACAATTACTTTCCATTACTTTTAGACTACTTCAAGCCTAAACATTGTTCTTTGAAATGTCATCCAAAGCAATTTACTGCATTGGTGCGCCTAAATCTAATTTTGTGACTGTTTATGTTGCTAAGAGGATCAGAATAAATTTGGACATTATTTCAATTATTGATTGACTTTAATGAAACGTTATGTAAGAGAACAGGCAAATGTTTTATGAAATTTTCTTCTACAAACTTCCCTTTAACATTTTGAAATATGCCTAGGAGTAATCATCTAATTAAAAGAATACCTGTAATCCGATTCCACTATTTTAGCTGGTAACTATAATGGATTACAGTTACTGTTTTTTATTTATTTAATTAATTACATGTAACTGATTACATGTAATCAGTTATTTCTTAGCCCTGCACATGACACATGATATTTAGATGCGAGTGCGTGTGAGTGCATCTTTCAGATGTATAGTGAATGCATTCTACGTCTTGTTGCCAAGTGCATGCACACATATGCATGTATGCGTATGTAAGTGATGGGTGCCTACAGTATAATGCAATGCGCTTACATGCTTTTGGTCCTAGTGGGTGTGTTCACACTAGCGATAATAAATAATAAACAAAGTCTGAAAATAATAACCCTCCCTATTCACCAGCAATCCACTCCCTTTCCCTCCATGCACAAAGCCCTCTGTCCCCGTGCCTGTCTCTCCCCTTCCTTGGCAACAGCGCTGCCTTCTGGCAGCACAGAGGATCGTATTTCGCTCTACATGAAATGAGCAGTGACTGATTGTGATATTTTTGATATTTATTCATGTATTTATTGCTATTTAGTGTGTTTTGAATTTTGTAATTGATTTTTATAATTGACCTGTGAAGCCGAAGGCAAATTTCCACATCTGTGGACAATAAAGATGATGATGATGATGATGATGCATGAAAACTCCCAGTGACAGCAGCCAATATTCGCCTCCCGTTCATTTCCATTCTATGCTAGTTAAGGAGCATCTTCCCTTTCAACACAAATGAAATTTGACTCAACAAACATCATGGCCGTGTGTGAGGGTAACCTCACAGGGCTGCAATTGGATGTAGTTTTCTTAGTAAGGCAGGATGGAATGACAGACTTGGTTATTGCATTGTCTAACCAGAAATACTGTATGTCTAACCAACCGGCTTTGTACAATGTTCCTAATGATAACTGCCCCCTTGTAATGGTGGGAGCGGGCAAGGCAGGGATCAGGCGCAGGCTTCATAGTAAGAAATAATATTGAATGGGAAGGACACGCAAACACACACCACACGCAAAACAATAACTGACAAAGGAACAAACAGAAACCCCATCCTAAATACCAAAGCAAAACCCCCAGGTGCAAACGATATACAATCAGTGCAAACACCCGTGAGACAAGGAGCGCTGGGAAAGTGCACGTCTGGAAACCAAGGGCAGGAGCACGCATGCCTCGGTAACGGTGGGAGGGGGTGAGCCGCTCCCTCAGCGGCGCAGCCCAGACCGTTACAGTACCCCCCCCCCCCCACAAGGCCCCGGCTACCAGACGGGGAAAACAAAGGAGGAAAAAAAAACCCAGGGGAAGGATCAGGCAAGGGACTCCTCCAAGGGACCCGGCGGGCGACCGGATGTGGTGGCCCAGGCCGGGACCCTCCGGGGACCCGGCGGGCGGTCAGACGTGGCGGCCCAGGGGTGGACTCTGGAGGCGGCTGCAGCCCAGGTGGAGGAGGTGGCAATGTCCAAGCCTCGGGCTCCAGCGGCAGAGGAGGCAACGGCCAAGCCTCGGGCTTCAGTGGCGGAGGAGGCAACGGCCAAGCCCCGAGCTCCATAGGGTCCGGAGACGCCGTTGGCGGCTGCACCATGGGCCTGGCGGGGCACGCCGGCCATGGGTTCACTTCCGTGACTGCAGTGGGCGTCAGCGCCGGCTGCACCGCGGGACTGACGGGACAAGCCAGGCACGGTTCCACCTCCCGACTGACAGGGGGCGTCGTCGGTGGCTGCAACGCGGGGGTGGCAGGACACTTCAGCCGCAGTTCCACCTCCCGACCGACAGGGGGCGTCATCGTTGGCTGCACCGTGGGGATGGCTGGACACTCCTGCCGCAGTTCCACCTCCCGAGCGACAGGGGGCGTCGTCGGTGGGCCCATAGCCCCATGCGGCTGCGGGGGAATCGGCACGCCGAGCGGCTGCAGGGGCCCACGTGCATGGCGCTTCTTTCGCGATGTCCGTGCACGGGGTGGCGACGCACAGTCGCAGAGTGCCAAACCCCAGGCATTGGGCGACTCCCCCAGACACTCGGCGCTGTGACGACTCCCGCGTGCAACGTGCACCGGCCGGGAGAGCTACTCGTCCTCCGAGCCGCAGTCGAGATCCCACTCGCTGCGGTCGGGGAAGTCCTCCGTTGGCCCCGGTGTTGTTACGTAGCTCAGGGCAGAGATGTAATCCTCGATGGGCAGCGAGAACTGGTACGGCGGATCGTAAAAACCGACCCAGTTCTCGCAGCCCAGTACAAAGGGCAGCCCTCTCTCCCTCTGCTGCCGCGGTTGTCGAAGTCCGGCGGTACGGGGAGACGATCGTCCTCGCCGTCCCATGCGCCGTACCCCGACCCCAGACAAACCTCGACGGAGAGCATGGCAGCACTCTCGCCCCCAGGGAAAAACTAAAAGACAAAAGGTAGGAAAAACACAAAACCTGCTGGTCTCTTGTTGGGTCGGTTATTCTGTAATGGTGGGAGCGGGCAAGGCAGGGATCAGGCGCAGGATTCGTAGTAAGAAATAATATTTAATGGGAAGGACACGCAAACACACACTACACACGAAACAATAACTGACAAAGGAACAAACAGAAACCCCATCCTAAATACCAAAGCAAAACCCCCAGGTGCAAATGATGTACAATCAGTGCAAACACCCGTGAGACAAGGAGCGCTGGGGATGTGCACGTCTGGAAAACGAGGGCAGGAGCACGCATGCCTCGGTAACGGTGGGAGGGGGTGAGCCACCTATCGGCGGCACGGCCCAGACCGTTACATCCCTACACATTCTCCCGTCACAAAACACAACTGCTCGTCTAAACCGTTTATGTTATGTGTGACCTACAACTCCCCACACTACAACCAGGAAACGAAGTTCCATGTGTCTCAGCTCCTGCTCTGCCCATTTTAGCAGAACAAAATATGCATTTCTTATCAAAAAGCAGCAGTTGTCACGATGCACGGAGGTACGGACCCAAACGCTAGACACGTAGATACATTAAGGTTTATTTTCAAAAAGCAACAAAAGGCAAGAACACGGGGAATAATGCGACATAGACATAACATCAACAATAACCGACACAGGACTGGGGAAACACTGGGGCTAAATACACACGTAGACAAGACATGAGGACAGA
>JAODOY010004780.1:0-10762 GCA_025399855.1 Forbesichthys papilliferus
TATCGAAATGTATATCGATATTGCAATTTTCATGATCAATATCGCAATATCACATTTGATCAATATCGTGCACCCCTACTTGAGATTGAGTTTGACACCCCTGCCCTACGGCGTCAGCCACTGCGTAGCTTCAGCATATTATACTTCTGCACTGGTCTGTCGGCAGCGTGGACCTGGACACCTTGACTGAGCATGCGATTGATGCAAACCCTCAAAATGCGGAAGTATCATGCCCTGTTTATGTGCCAGAAAAAGGAACACAAATTAAGTGTAAATGTTTTGAAATATCATAAAATATTTCTTTCCTTTTTTATTTTTTTATTTTTTTATTTTTTTATTTGAAGACAAAACATAACAACAACTGAAACCCCTGTGCATTACAGTCTAATTTAGCTCAATTGCTGCCGGCATATAAGGGCAACAGATAGAGATAAAGTATTTCTTTACAGCGAATGTCTAATGCCGGGTATCCACTACATGACTTTTTTGTCTCTCACGATTGTTACCATGTCAGATTAGCCGAACATTGTGCGATAAATTCTTGACGTGTCGCGGCAGGGAGACTGGCAACACTACACGTATGACACAGACCGATCACAGTATGCTGTCGTACACGACCTGGTGCAAAATCATGTGTCATCGGGGAGGAGGGGTCAAGAAGCTGTCAATCATAGTTCACAGCGGCGCCCGGTCAAGTATTTGTCAATCATGGATACACAAGCGCTGTGTGTGATAATGGGAATTTTATGCAGAGAGAGAGAGAGAGGGGGAGAGAGAGAGAGAGAGAGAGAGAGAGAGAGAGAGCGCAAAAGTAAAGTGAGCAGAAAAGGGGGGAATGGGGATCAATACGGAGCGATGCGACGCCTGAATCAAATGCAAATATCAGCGTCACACGTCACGGCTCAGTGAGCCCAGTGACCCCGAGACTAGGAAGCCAGGGAGAGAGAGAGAGAGAGAGAGAGAGAGAAAGAGAGAGAGAGAGAAGAGGGTAGAGAGAGAAGAGGGGAGAGAGAGAGAGAGAGTAAAGATAAAACACTTTAGCCTGGGAGAGGAGACATGCAGAAAGCAAGATGTCCGTCCACCGGGGTAATTAAGGAAGCGGGGCCCTTCCTCTACATCAAAGGGGGCCAGTGGTCACAGCTGTGCTTCTACATTATCTGCCTCTCCTCCGTCCACAGAGGTAAATAGGCAAATTAAAGCCAGGCCGCATCCAAACCCAGGTCCGACAAAAAAGGGAAAGAAATCCCTGTCTCTAATTAATGCAAAGCCTCTGGGCAGCTTCCTGCGTAACAGGTGTGCAAATGGAAAAGTTCACAGGTAGCAACAAAAGCAATTGCTCTCAAGTCATATTGAAAATGGCTGTGCTAGAATGTGTTGATATTTTTTTTATATTTACTTTATTTTTTTTTTACGCAACATCACGGCAGAGGTGGAACACGTAAACAGCTGGTCCAGAAGGTAGAATCTCTAACCGGGTGTTTTTTATCTTCGCACAATGCACCACAATGCACAATGCTGGTTCAGTAAGATAAGATAAGGGGTTAGATGAAGCTATCTCTTTACTGAATCTTACAGATGTGGAATGTGACAGAGGTCATTTCCAGATATTTAGAGATTCAGAAAGGCCTCAGGTGTACAAATACACAATATAGTACATGGGTGGAGCCTAAACATCGATGGCCTGCAGCACTAATCACAGCCCAGAAGGAGTGTTTATGATAAGACTCTTCAACGTACGCAAAAGCATCGTGGATGCTGAACCTGAACTCTGGCCTTCCCAGTTTATCGTCAACAAACGTCCCCCCCTCTAAGCTTCAAACGCATGCCTGTTGATTCAGGACTTCGATAGAGGGGTCTCGTCTGCGCTCAAAGCGGCTAAGAAGGTTTGCGACACAAGTACGTACTTGAGGGGAGCTTTTCTCATTCGCAGTTCAAACTGGTTCTCCACATTTCTCTCTTCTAGAATACCCACATGACGTAACATGCTTGTATGTTTTTTTTCCCTTTTTAAATCTTTACTTTTATCTAATAATTGAATCATCTTCATAAAAAGACCAAAGCTGCAGGGACAAATGTAAGCACCATTCAACATGAAACAAATGCAAATTATCCATTAGGAGCCGACCATATCAAACATGCTCAAGGTATACACAGTATATACTGTGTATACCTTGAGCATGTTTGAGACCTTTCTCAAGGTTTTTAACACAATTTCTAAATATTATCAACCTGTCAAGACCATATATTCTGAGTCTGTTAGCCACATCCATCTGGGGAGCCGTCCATTGAAACGGATTCAAGAGGGCAGGCGTTTTAAAAAAAAAAAACATTGCATGTGATTGGACAAACCTGTGAACCAGCAGTTTGTTGCTATCCACTCTTGCAGGAGAAAAGTCGGAGGAAGAGTGTAACCATATTTTCCATTGAGAAAAGCCTTTGCTCTTCTAAAAAATTCTAATGAAACCGCTGCTATATTGTATTATCGCTAGGCGTTTTCGACTCAAGTTGTTTCCAGGTCGCTTACGTCACATCTAAACAACGGCGTTAGCTAAACTACAATGCTGATTGGCAACACACGAGGTTTACCAGCCTGAATCAACAATTTCTAAGCTCTCCAGACTGATTCTCGCGGCGAAGTGAAACTGAGAGACCTTCCTGATCTCGCAAGGCTAACATATTTCATTTTGGGCAGGCGTAGAGAACGGTGTGATCCTGAGAGAGAGAGTTAGAGAGAGAGAGAGAGAGAGAGAGAGAGAGAGTCAGCCAGTCAAGAGATTCACAACAAACAGCGCTGGTTTCAAACACACTTGTGCCTGACACAAGAATCCGAGGGGTGTCGCTTCAAAGGTCATTTATAGAGACCCCGTCTCTATAAATGACCTGGATGGTGGGGTACGTACAGTGAGCACGATTGGGTGGGGTGGGGTGGGGGGGGTTGCTGGTTACCCCAACATGCGTGTGGATTGTCCAGGGGACCGGGATCAGATACTTGATTTGAGCCGAGCCACGCTAATATCAAAGACATTCAAATGAAGCAGTCTTCAATTGCAAAATGAGCTCTGAGGAGGTGTGTGTGTGTGTGTGTGTGGTTGTTTAAGTGTGTGTGCGTGTGTGCATGCGGCCATGTGTGTGTGTGTGTGTGTGTGTGTAGTTGTATAAGCTTGTGCGTGCGTGTCCCTGCAGGCGTGTGTGTGTGTGTGTGTGTGTGTGTACTGGTGCTTCAGAAAGGTACAGAAGTGAAGAAGGGGAAATCTAAGACGAAGGTGATTGTGTGTGGAGAGACAACGTGTCGGTAAAGTGTTCTATTCCGGAGATGAAACACTCCTGTGTTCATAACATCGCAGCAGTAATCTACATGATTTACTTCTACACTGTAAATCACCCCCCACCCACACACACACACACACACACACACACACACACACACACACAGGCACTCGTGGCCGGACCAGCTATGAAAACAAAGAACGAGGCACTTATGAATGAGCTAATGCTACCTGTTTACAAAGCTATCGTTTGTAAATGCACGCATTGTTTTCCTGCTGATCGTAATTCAATAACCAATCATCATGAGCGATACAGGCCTACATTCATGCTGATATACTGTATATGATGGTATGATGTTTGGCGGGAAAATGAATCAAACAAGTAGGGCCTATACGTTAAAAACAGAATTAAGATTCGCTGTATGCTGTATCTATTAACAACATAAAGCAATGCTATGGTACATTGTACCACTCTGCATGTCTTGCAATCCCAACCTCTCTGCGTTTTTCCCGCTAAAAACGATAAAGGCACAACATTTGATTACATTCATTACATTATGTTTGAGTAATTTAGTAGATCCTTTAATTCAAAATGACTGATTGTGTATTAAGTGTGAGTAAGAACATCTTATTAGGAGAGACACACATACCTCAAGTTTAATTATTGTGACCAGCGTAGTAGTGTAGTGTGCGTATCCGCTTATGAACATCACACCTCAGTTTGGTTTGATGTGACGGTATGTGTCGCAGAGATACTGAGCTCGGTTGAAAGTGTATAACTGAAAAGTACACAGTCTCCATAAGACGTCAGTACGCATTTGGCTCTGACTGACAAGAGGTGCTCCGTAACATGTAACACATTTTGTTGAAGAAGGAGCACCGAAGGCTCACAAACTCCTACAATGTGAGGATGAAATCTTGTCGTTGAGAAAAAGACACGGAGTCGTCTCGTCAATCCCCAAAAGTGTGCAGAATGCTGGTCAGGCTGTTGTTTCGTTCAAAACGGTCTTGCTAGGCTTCTTACGTGAACACATAACACACCCCACGGGATTCCTGTTTTTGCTTCACAGCCAAGAGTATTAAGCAATAATCTGCAGAGTGAGTGATTGGTAGCTACTAAATATGACTCTGACTTTTATATGTTCAGGTTCAAAGCTATACTTAATAGCCTAGAGGAATCGGTGTTTATTTACACGTGACCAAAGGAGAGGATATGTTCTCTTAATGTTTATTTCCTTCCAAATATTTAACAAGGGAAAAAATAGGAGCATCCACTGTACAACTTGATGTTTGCTGGCGGGTACCTACCCTAGGCTAATGCTCTCTATTGCCATGACAAAACAACACTTTAACAATGTCCAACTGGCTAAAGCCTTGTGCAGATGATATACTAGCACAGGTATTTACCACCCTGACGCACCAGCGCTATCTTGTTTTGCCAGAGACAATCGCGGGATTTCAGCGACACCGTGGGACATTGTCGGGACAGTTTGTGTACGTTGTATACATGTAGCAAAACCTCCCCTATATTCTCAACATGAAGTTTGAGAAGAATTTTAGGTGCTCGAGATATCCACCTCTGTGGTTTGGACCTGCAGACAGACCAGTAAAGCAACTAATCTTAACTAAGCATTTTACACAAAACCTTTTTGCTGCCGGCGAGCATCTCTGCAGCGTGATTAGCGCAAGGATTTATTTTTATATTCTCCAGGCTGGGAATTAACATTTAAGTCACTCTGGCACTAGCGCTGTGTCACTTCCAAGATGATAAGTGTGTGGATGTCCACAAGTGTGGAGTTAGATCCCTTCTCATTCTACCGCCCCCCCTTGCTCTTGGCACGACAAAAGTAATCTTACTTCTTTTCCCGTTTAAAGACTTGAATTTATTGTGCCATTTATGAGTTTTCTAATGAAAAGTTTTTTTTGTTTTTTTTTTTAAAGAGAGAGATAGCAACTCATCGAGATAAGGACCTATTTTCTCATTTTATAGACCCTTGGTGGATTTCTTTTTCTTTACCGGCAGTGAGGGAGGTGTCTCCTGCCTCGGCAACAGTAACCAACATCTTTTTATTAGAGGCTTCTTAATCATGCCTACAAACCTTGCCGGAGCGCACATAAAAACACATGCGAGATGGCACACTGACATCTGTAGACCGAGTTCATGTCAGTATACTGTATGTATACTGTCTCTTTTGTGAACTCAGTGGAATTGCATTAAATACACTCAGATTATATTTAATTCAAATGACCTGAAATTATTTGGCGGGAGGGACGGAAATGTGTAGTTCTGCGATGCAGATGACGTTTTTTCACGCAGCGCAAATTTCTTGTCGTCAGTCTGCGGAGTCAGTGGAAGCCAGTTCTCGTCCGACTGTACTGTAGCTCGGCCTGATTCTCTCTATCTGATTTCTTGTGCTGTTTGCTTTTAACGTCGATTTTTCACCTCTGCTCTCCCTCCTATAAGCCTGTGCCTGTATGTACAGACAGACAGGCAGGCAGACAGACAGGGGGTCAGAGAGACACGCAAACAGACAAGCAGGCAGGCAGACAGACAGACAGACAGGAAGGGGGTCAGACAGACAGGCAAACAGACAGGCAAACAGACAGGCAGGCAGGCAGGCAGGCAGACAGGCAGCACTGTGGCTTGAGGCTATGCATGCCTATAGGTCAGGATGCATGTTGACTTGAAGCTGAGTCAGTAAAGCCGTTGTCCTGCATGGTGTACAGACGAGGGCGGCTGCCTTTCTGACACACCTCCTTACCTTCCTGAAGCACACACACACACACACACACACACACACACGTGCTCTGTCTCACATGTCAGGCACGTGAACACAGCTAGTGTGCGTGATTGAGTGTATGTGTGTGTGTGTGTGCAGAGTCGGGCTGTGATAATGAACACGGTATGAATACCATTGTTAGAGAAGAGAGCTGCGACATCACAGCAGATATTTACAGATATTTCTTTGCAGAATAACAAGAACGAGAGAGAGGGGGAGAGAGAGAGAGAGAGAGAGAGAGAGGGGCAGAGAGTAACAAATAAAGGAGGCCATTGAGAAAGAGAAACTAGAGCTGAGTTAAAAGGGCAGATGCATTTAGCAGACAGAGAAGCAGACAGAGAAGCAGACAGACATGCAGACAGACAGGCAGTCAGACAGGCAGCCAGACAGGCAGCCAGACAGGCAGGTTAGGTTAGCATTGAAAGTGGAGCTGAGCCTGAACTGACTTTTCTAGCCTGTTTTGAGGTACAAGTTAACTTCAGACTTCAAGTTGGACTTTTCTTAACGTCAGCTCCTGTGATGGAAGGATAAAATAAGAATGGTACCATTTTAATGTTCCCTTCTAGATTGTGAATGTATATTATCTGCACTTCTTGAGTAAATTTAGTGGACTTTGGGGATTAGCTCAAAACATTTGTAACACACACACACAAACACAACCATATATGCAGTTTATATTAGGGATGGAGACGAATACAAATAGTAGTAGTCGCATACAAGGGAATTGAATAGAGCCGCACTGATTGCAGCCGGAATATGATCAAAACACACAAAAGGTAGGTACATTAGGTACATTGCTACGCCTGTGACACACCTAGATATCAGGAATACACTGCTAAACTAGCAAAGTTGCTGTGTAGCAGTTGTAGGTCTAACTGTTGTTTCAAATCTGATCTACACGTGACAAGGATTGAGAGATTGACAAATCATGGCTTTTTCAGACGGCATGCTATTGTTAGCACCGTTGTAGCTGGATAGTGGTCTGCTGCACTACCACATGTTGACAGCTGTCGCTATAGCCTATATCTGGTGCGATACAGCTGTAGTTGTCCGCGGGTGGACACATTTGGGACGACACGCCACGACCTTTTCCCCGTTGTCCAGGATCGTTATGCTAATTTTCACTTTTGTACAAATACAAATAATGTGTTAATACAACAAATACAAATAGTGGGCTCTCTTCACGTATGTATATATATATAATACATACAATGACATTTTGGTCCACTTACTAATAACTCTGATTAACTTGGGTTGACTGAATATATAAGACGCTTGTATACTTATAAGAATTTGAATGTCCAGATGAGATTGAAAGAAAATTATCTTGATGTACAGTATTAATTAATGTATTCATTAATGTATTCATTAATGTATTCATTAATGTATTCATTAATCAAATGTTGTTCCATAGCAAAACAAAATGTGACACAAAACAATTCAAAACAAAAGAGTTTTATTGACTATAAACAAAAATATACAAGCAACCTGTTCTGCAAAGCAGGACCAGCAGGCCAGCCAAGCCATACTCATCGGCCTCCAGGGCGCTTCCTTTTTATTGACCAGCAGAGGGCATACACTAAAAATTAATGAACACAACATTATGCAGTAACGTAACCTGAATATTGTCAGTACATTTAAAGAAATAAAGTGTCTCTTACCTTACTCATATTCTGTACATCAGAACAGACACAGGAGAATGATGGAGATAACACAATAACATATTTTTTTCCTAGACATATTATTGTTACATGCAGGTGATAGTGAGACTTATTTTTTCAGTCTATAAAACAAATAAACGTTTAATCCTTTGAGGACAACAGAGTAAAAGGTTTTAGATGGACACAAAATACAAGCAGAGACAAATGGCAGAGGCAAAATAATACCTTGCATTTACAATGTCGATTTGACAAACCGTCAATATCTACGCTGAAAGGGAGGTGAAAACATAATAGCCTAGCGATGCCGCTGTTAGCCGTTAGCTGTTAGCGATGTCAGTATGGCCACCCCATCTGTATCTCGTCCAGCGGCTTACCGACGGTAAACAGGCCCTCGCTGTGCCTCTGCCCGGTGTGTGCACAATTTGACAAAGAGCCCTATCAGAGCACGGTCTCCCAGTCTTAAAGGTCACCAGCACTTTGACAGGGAAATCCCCCCCACCCGCCGACCCCACTCGGTTCATCCAACTGCAGAGAAATTGTGGGAAACAGCGATTCCAGCGAGACCGAGCCAGATTTTCCCTCACTGTGTTTTCTAATGTGGTATTCTAAAAGCATCTCAGGGAGACTGTAACGATCTGGAAGTATCCAGCTTCATGCGTTCGTCACAATGTTCCATCGGCTAACAGCGAAATGGAATAAAAAACAGTTGGTGACAGTTAGTAAGAAAGATGGGTTTGCAGAGAAAGGAACATTTTAACCCAAATGTTTAGCATGACAAAAATAAAAATGAGTCTCTTTTCTGTCTGAGTTGTTCAGAACTCATACCATTTATATATGTGCTCGTTTCCGCACCATTTTGCATGTGATGTTGTGTGCAATGTAGGCTAAATATACATACTGTGTATCACATACAGTATACTGCATGCCTAGAGAATAGCACCATACTGTGCTGTACCTGCTGTCACTGTGTGCACTGAAGTGTTGATAAAACATATACATAAACATAGTTGCCGTTAAATTACCACAAGGCCGTGAACCCTGCTGCCATTGTCTGAAAGAAGATAAATAATTGCCGCACAGCTTCCAAAACATTAGCAAGTAATTGAATAGGAACGCAAGGCTGCGCGAGACACAGCGGCGTCTTCTACAGGGACAGTGATTTTGATTATAAGTGTGAAGAAATCTGGTCATTTATTAATTGCATTCAGGCCACTAATACCAAATCACAGTGGAAGGTTGCTTGTCTCTGAGACAGTAGTTGAAGCTGTATTAAAGAACGCTTGCTTCTCACGAGCTCAAATAAAACCAAACCACGACACATTGAAACGCATTGCAAAGCCAAGGACATTGTCGTTGAGCGGTGTACTGGACTATTTATTCAGCGTGCACAGAGGAACAATATACAATATTTTTAACATCATCACAGTCCCTGTGTGTGCGTTGTCATCTGCTCCTTTGCGTGTGTGAGCGTGTTTTCTTCTGAGATGTTGGTGCTCTACAGTAGAGCGACATCTAGTGGCCAACAGGATTAAACTGTGGTGACCTGGTGATGTAAACATGAGTTGCTAATGTCTACATGTTGAACGTGTCGATTTTCCACCAAAAACAGCGGCCGCTGCAGAACTGACGCGCGTTCGCAGGGCCGTGTCAACTGACACGATACAGACGCGATGTGTCACAGAACCGGGCCACTTCGCCCGCCCATCGCCGGCATCATTTGCCGTAGTGCGCGTGCGCGCGTTAATCCTCACTCTCCGACACCTCATAGGACGCTCTGGTGACGCAGGCCAGGCCAAATGGGTTTTTGGCCTGCCTTGTAGGAGCGTCGTGACGGACCACGTGTTCCACTCGCTATAGCGCTCCCCTTACCTCCACAGCCTCCTCCCACCACTCCCCCATCCCCCCTCCCACTGTTGGTTTGTTTTCTTTGTGTCCCTCACCCATTCCCTCTCTCCTCCAATAAGAACAATGGGCCACGGAAGGCGTTTTTGCTGCTGTATTACTCCCAGGTACCCCGACCGCCAAACCGCCATTAGGCTCATGCAGGGGGGAGGCGCGTGCTGCCAGCGTGCAGCACCACTGCCATCTAGTGGACGCGGGCTGGTACTGCGCACCGGGTGGGGAACATGTCACGCAGAGGGGAGAAAGAGAGAGAGAAAAGGAGAGATGGAGAGAAAACAGGAGGGCAATGGACGGCGAGAGATGCGTACAGAAGGAGAGCGTTAGAGGATGAGAGAGAGAGAGAGAGAGAGAGAAAGAGAGAGAGAGACGTAAATGTGTTGATGCTAAATGGAGAATTACTATTCAATCTGCCGCGGGGGGGGGGGGAAGGCAACGCTTGTTGTGTCCCGAGTTTCACACGGTGGGAACGTGCGATTGCACCTTGATGCCTCGCCACGCACGGAGGAGAGGAGGAGGAGGCTGACCGCGCACGTGCACGTGCACACGATCCCACGCGGCGTGCGTGTGTGTGTGTGCGTGAACAAGCTTACCCACAAACGCACACAACACACACACAACACACACGACCCATCCACCAGATCCATCCTTATTATTATTTAATAATTACAGTTTTATTCATGAATATGCAAACAATATTTGAATAAAAACAACATCCTCTGAGGGAAGATTCAGTGCCTGTCGTGCTGTAAGGCTGGAGTTCAAATCACACTAATTAATGTTCACGTGTTTGCGTGCGTGCGTGCGTGCGTGTGTGTGTGTGTGTACGTCAGACAACCAACCCCAGACACACGCAGAGGGAAAATGAAAACAGGGTTAGTGTCAGAAAAAGGAGAAAGACAGATTGCAATGAGAAGCAGAAGTTGCAGGAGTCGATGTGTGTGTGTGTGTGTGTGTGTGTGTGTGTGGGGGGGTTGGGAGACTTCTCAACCCTCCTTTTCTTGTTAATCTGACGGGGGGAAAGAGCACTACAAGCCAGCGGCAGACAGCCAGACGGACGACTAGCTTTCTCTATCTCCCTCTGTTTTAGCTCTGCCCCAACATATCTATTTCCCCATTCCCTCCCTCTCTCTCCCTCTCTCTCTCTCTCTCTCTC
>JAODOY010004781.1:0-10761 GCA_025399855.1 Forbesichthys papilliferus
TGTAACTATATGTTGTCCTGCACATTTATGCTTTGTCTTGGCCAGGTCGCCGTTGCAAATGAGAATTTGTTCTCAATTGGCCTATCTGGTTAAATAAAGGTTAAATAAAAAATAAAATAAAATCCTTATTTATATGCTATAGTCACAGTTCAAAGGCACTGTAACATAGACTTTAAATTAGGCTTTTATAAAACGATTTCCAAATATGCTTACTCATAAATCTAACAAAGAAAATAAAAATGTTACGTTCCACCATAGACAATCCGTAGTCTTCGTTACACAAGGCACAAACATAGTGTGGTTGACTGATTCAATTATAGTATTGATTCGAGTGGAATGACGAACGTGAAAGTCACGATAACCAGACAAAGTTATAAAGGATTTTATAACAGGAAATTATAACAAATCAGCCCGGTTTTCTGAATATTGGGAAACAGTATAGCCAAATAAATAGCCTATGATTCAGGGCTTTAGCAGAAGACATCCCGGTTGCATATATGTAAATAAAAAAATAAAAACATAATGTGAGGAAACACAACAAAACCAGAACAGCGTCATATAATACGTGTATTGGACATTGGATATTTACCAGATACAGTTTTACCCAGTGGAGGTTGTAGACAAAAACTAATAATGTGGTTCAAATACGTCACCAATTAAATATTTTGCCATGAACATAGAGTATACATGTGGACTTGAGGTAAGGAAACTACATTGTACAGAGTTTTTACTAAAGTTCATCTTCACTTTAATATTACAGCAGAGAGTGAGTGATGGTTAAAGACGTCCATCGAAGGCCAGTTCTGCCGCTCCTTAATGCAGTGGTAATGACGGCCTTCAGTATTCTCTCTCTTCCATTACAATTTGCCTGCCAGCCACAGCAGCTGCCCTGGCCCTGGCTCTACACACACACGCACACACACGCACACACACGCACACACACGCACACACACGCACACACACGCACACACACGCACACACACACACACAGTGCTCAAAATACCAGCTTGAGGTTGAAAAAGTAGTTCACCACAGTTGTGACTAGCCCAAATCAGAAGGGAAAATGTGACACGTTGAACAGTGTTCGAACAATAGAATATGTTTATCCTTTCTCTCTCCACGTCTCACCTTCTGCTCATTCAGTCCTGCAGTTCAGTTTCCCCTGAACACTGTGAAAGTGTTAAGGCTGTGGGAGATGGAGCTACAAGGCTGATGTGTGTTCGGGTGTTACTGTAGGAAGGCACTTTTTTTAAGTGCAGCAATTTGGAGTAAATGTACAGTCGCACATTTGTTTAACATTTATTGTGCATATAGGCCAATGTTATTTAACCAGAACGGTGTTTAATGTAAACCCCCTTGCACTGAATCATTGCCAGTCTCGTTTCTCTTCTTCAATGGTTACATCTAATCATAATTCCAGATGGATTTAGAACAGCATGTGCACAATGTCCACATGCAAAATGTGGAATTCATTTATTTTATATGTATAAATTGACCTGACCCGGCTCTGGTTCCTTTCGGATGTCAGTTATCTGAATTCTCCTGTTAGGGTAACATGGAGAACGATGTCGGGTTAATCTGCATGTGTTAAGGCAGCCTGTTGGACCTATTAGTCTCTAATATGAGGTGGCTTGCATAGTGCCAAGCCCCTCCCTTATGTATGCGCAGCTACTGCATAAAAACAATAATAACTATAAGGGGAAAAAAGACACATTTAAAGTATTACGTTAACAGTATATTCATGAAAATAATATTGAATACCATTAGTGTATTATTGTCATATTATTATATACTTCTCATCTTTTGCTCCCTCTCTCTCTCTCTCCCTCTCTCTCTCTCTCTCTCTCTCTCTCTCTTTCGCGCTATCACTCACTCACACTTACTCGATCTCTCCTCCTCTTTCTGTACAACTGACGGCCCCTGCCTGTCTGCGGGAGCTTTCCTGTTCGCGATACGCTGTTTGATTTGATTTTCCAGTTGAGAGCTTGGCAGTCTCTGTGAGGGCTATATGGCGAGATGAATGGGAAATCTGTTTGAAAGAAGCTGTGTGTGTGTGTGTGTGTGTGTGTGTGTGTGTGTGTGTGTGTGCGTGTGCGTGTGTGTGTATGTGCGTGCGTGCGCATGTGAGAGGCTGTGAATGTGAGAATGTGCATAATTATCAATGCTGGAGACGTCTGTATTAGTGTGTGAGCATGTGTGTGTGGATGTGAGCATACGCTTTTGTGTTTACCAAACTTGCATGGAACCTTGTTAGTTTGGACGGGTCTCTGTTAGTGTGTGTGTGTGTGTGTGTGTGTGTGTACTTGAGTATTCACGTGCTGTGTGTACATTTGCTGTGCATGTGTGGAATGGGGGTGTGAGTAAGCTTTTTGTGCGCCGTGTGGGGTTGGATGGTGCATGAGAGTGTGTGTTGCTGTGTGTGTGTGTTCATGTCGGTGTGTTGTGTTCATGTCGGTGTGTTTGTGTGCTGTGTGTTGTCACTTTATTTTTGTGTGTTTTCACTGTGTGTGTGTGTCTGTGTGCTGTGTGTGTGTGTGTGTGTGTTTGTGCTGTGTGTGTGTGTGTGTGTGTGTGTGTGTGTGTTTGCTGTGTGCTGTGTGCTGTGTGTGTTTGTGCTGTGTGCGTGTGCGTTTGTGCTGCTTGTGTGTGTGTGTGTGTGTGTGTGTGTGTGTGTGTGTGTTTGCTGTGTGCGTGTCTGTGTGCTGTGTGTGTGTGCGTTTGTGCTGCTTGTGTGTGTGTGTGTGTGTGTGTGTGTGTGTGTGTGCGCGCATGCTGCCGCTGTGTGCTAGCTAAGCTGTGCTCCACTGACACTGTGCTCCTCCACAGAGAGAAGTGCCTTGTACTGCTGACCCCTGCGGCTGTTTGGCTCCACTGAGCCCGTCCGTGCCTCTGTGCCTGCCCATGTCTGCCCATGTCTGCTAGAGGTGCCAGTCACACCGGGACTGCCAAGCCCGCCTACTGATCCAACCCCCCTCCCTGGTCAGCCAAGCCTCTCCATCCATGCCACGCAGCCCCCCGCCCTGGCCGTCAGCCTCCTCGCGTCGCTAAGCCTGATACCCAAGACGGAGAGCATCTTCCCGCTGTCCGCGGGTGAGCGGAGTGCTTCCTCTTTCCCTTTAGCCTCGCCCCGCTTCATCATGGGCCTGCCCGATCGATAATGCATTTTGCCATTTGTCTCATCTGACAGCTAGAGAGCGAGGGAGCGAGAGAGAGAGAGAGAGAGAGAGAGAGAGAGAGAGAGAGAGAGAGAGATCAGCTCAGCCATTATAGAGCTGTCACCAGCCTAGGCCTGCGTCAGGCTGTGAAGGGTTCCTGTTCAAGCCCACAACAGACACTTGGGATGGGCCGCAGGTGGTAGGCAAGCCCCAGGCCTCGCAGGCTCCTCAGAACACACAAGATCTCGAAGGCTTAACTTCTTACCGCTTGCTTTTTCCCATGTTCTTTTTGCCCTCTTTTTCATTTTTCCCAGTGCTATTTAAACCACATAGACGCACGCAGACGTTAGCATTTGCCCGATACCTACTGCTCTTAATCGACTGTCCCTGCCTGGTTAAAAATGGCGGTGAACATGACACAAATCCGGGACACAAAATGGCTGACCTTGGAGGTCTGTAGGGAGTTCCAGAGAGGAACGTGCTCGAGACCGGACAGCGAGTGCAAGTTCGCCCACCCGGCCAAGAGCTGTCAAGTGGAAAACGGACGAGTCATCGCTTGCTTTGACTCCCTGAAGGTGAGCGCGACTAAAGTCGATAATTGTGCTGGTTTTTCATGCTCGTACAGTGCTGTGGTGACACCAGAGGGCTTCCTTCAGGAATGCCAGCTTGTTGAATGCAACAAAAACCTGTAGATCATGATCCACTTTTCATTGTAGGCTAGATATGGGAAATAGGAATGACGCTGTGGGTTATTTGGAGATTAAAGCGTCTTGGAGAGCAGCCCAGACCAGCCCCGTAGTAAAGTTGTAAAGCTCTGGATGTAAATGGGAGAAAAGCAGCGATGTTGCTGGCAAGCTAGAGAGAGCGATACAGCACAGTACGGCTTCTTATGGGTAACCACACAGTTAAACCTTGGCTAGGGGATCAAATATTGTGTGTGTGTGTGTTAGGAAAGGGGAGGCTACAGTATATTGCATTACCAGCTGTGAGTGGGACTCAGAGTTTCCCTAAGCTAATATGAGGAGGGCCAGGATTTCTGTCTGTTTGTGTGTGACTGTCACATCAACAGGCTGACTGGGAATTATATGAGCAGGGTACACTGTCTAGTGTGTGTGTGTGCGTGCGAGCGAGCAAGCGAGCGTGCGCGTGTGTGTGTTATTTTGAGGTCATACAGCCCAGTGGGGTGTCCTCAGAAGGCTCTATAATTTAATGTCTATTTCTGACCTGGCACACATACAGCACACCACCCCTCCCACCACACACCACGATTCTCTGCCAAAGACACGGGGGAGGGAAGGGGGGGGGGGGGTGAGAAAAGACAGAAAGCGAGGAACTCTCCTCCCATCTGCAGCAAAAGAGAGCAAAGTGAAAACAGAGGCCGGGAGAGAGAGAGAGAAAAAGGACAATACAAATAAACTCACCTGGCATATGCTGGCAGAGGCTCCCATGAATCATAATCACAGTGGCGCGTCCTGTAAACAGTTATGAACGGCCGTACGCCGAGACATCTGCTCACACTGTGATTTAGCGGTGAGAGATGCGTTCAGGTCATCTCTGGCTAGCGCACGGCATGGCAGAGAGCAAGCTAGACCTCAACAGGAAGGGTGAAAGAACACTATTGTATACGCACTCGACAGGAAACCCACACAGACACACACGTGTGCCAGTACGCTTGTTAACCCTAACGGTCAAACAACCCTGACAGTTAAACACCACAACGTTCTACTGAGCTAACAGCTGGCCGGCATTCTAAGCTTCCAGGCACAACTTCTGTCTTAAGGTTATCTCTGTGTTTTGGCTCAGTACAATAGTGAAGAGCATCTAAGAACCATTTTGGATCTTGCTGTGCCCATGTGCTATAATTTGTCGCTTATCTGTTTGGCCAGGCAGTGCAATTCAGTGTAATAGGAGCCCAACACTGGAAGGCAGTCAAAGCTACGCTTGGTTTATGGTTAGAGTTGCTTGACTGCTAATAAAGTTGTTATGGGATGTTTGGTTGGTACCGGAATTGGTTGGGCTTGGTCAGTTCAGTTATATATATATATATGTATCATTTTTTTATTTTTATTTTTTTTACACATTTTATTTATAAAAGTGGGGAAAAGGCATGCTAATGGGGTGGGCACAGTTCATGGAGGCATACCACCAGGCATAGAAGGGAACGTGGGTCTGTTTCACCCCACTCCCTGCTCCCAATATCGGGACATTTCACAGTCCACCTCCCCTCCCTGAACCCATGACAGGATGATGTATCTGCTTCATCTGCAGATAAATTCATAATACACAGCTGGGAAGGGAGAGCAGGTCGGAAGATACAGAAACTACATGGGAGTGAAGGGTTGGAAGGAGGTGCTTGTGGCTTGTCTCTCCACCACAATGAGTCATATGCCTGCCATGTATTAGTTTTAAATGTGGGTCGGGCCAGCGAGAGATCTAGAAGGAGACATTAAGCCATTCACTGGAGATTGGAGAGCTGTTTTCTCTCTTACCTCTGCCTTTCGCAAATTGACATTTATTATATTTTTTGTTTCTGCAATTATTGCCTTTGTTTTATACATGTTGCTGTCTTTCACTGCAACATCTTTAGTTCAATGATGAATGACTTTAAAGTATAAATAACTTCCATTTTATAGGAATATTTAATTATTTAATTAGGAAGAGCATAGCTAATGCATATATATATATCACTCTACATCTTTGTAATTAATTACATTAAATTTTATAAAATGTCATAGTCAGCCAATTATACAGTGTTGGCTTTAGTTTGTATTGTGAAACTTAATCGGTTCGACTCGTAAAAGTGACTTTAAACATGAAATTTCTCAGAGTGTAAGGGGACAATGGTTTCTGTGTTCCATGAGCTTTACGGTGGTAATGGCAGGTACCGTAATAACTCCAATTATGGATGGAAAAAAAACCCTAACATTGAAAAAAAATGTGTATGCTTCCATGGCTCCTTCTACAAGAGTTCAGCAGCTTGTTGCCATTAGCAGCTGAAGATTTCATGTGCAGTAAATAAGAAGTAAATATAAGGGTATTTAGGTTAACAAGACACAATAACCTCTGTGATGGAAAACAGGTGTGAATAAACCAAACAGGGAATCCAGCAATGTACAGAAACCATTGTGGACTGAATGTACTACAAAATAAATGACAAAACAGTGAATATGGTGCATTCTAACAATATAACAATAGAAAAAGGTTTTGAGGTACTTTGTTTCGCCGCTACGTTAAAGTTTACTCTGGTAGACGAGAGGGACGTTTCCCTGCGCCTACTGGTGGTGAGGGGGAAAACTCTGACTGTTGTCAGTGTATATGCACCGAACAACAGTTTGGAGAATTCTGCCTTCCTGGCGACCATGAATGGTGTCCTGTATGGGACTCCATAGTTCTACTGAGAGACTACAACATGCATGTGGGCAATGATAGAGATGCCTGGAGAGGAGTGATTGGGAGGCACGGCCTCCTTAATCTAAACCTCAGCGGACGCTTGTTGTTAGACTTCTGTGCTAGAAGTCTATAATAAATAGCAGTCTATAATAAATACCATATTCCAGAAAGTTGACATGCCTCTTCAACATCGCATGGAAGTCAGGGACAGTGCCAAAAGACGTCTTGAAACGTTAGCAGTAGAAAATAAATTGTATTCAGCTGCATGTTTCAAGCAATCTGCCTCCAAATGCATGGTGGATTCACTGCTATCACAAATTGTGTTGTCTCACAGGAATCACAGGCTTCCACAGTAATTGGTTGAACTCTATTAGACATATTTTCTCTTTGGCCTAATTCAAATGGGCACATTTGCCTTTGCTCACAGGTGGCATTCACTGTAGGGATTAACTAGTGTGTGTGTGTGTGTGTGTGTGTGTGTGTGTGTGTGTGTGTGTGTGTGTCTGTGTGCATATGTGTCAAAGTGTGGTTGTGTGTGTTTGCACATTTTGCTATACAGCTGTTGTTTGAGGTTGCCTGGCCAGTTGACCGTCCTCGAAGATGCTTTCCCATGCCAATAGGGCTATGCAAAAGAGCATTGGTGCTGTTCAAAAACAGCTTGATTAAAAGGCTGGCATTTACACTTGCCTTTATTTATTTAATGAGTTTAGTGAAAGGCTGTGATTTGAGTATCGGTCTATTTACGTAAAAGAGAAAGAGAATGATTATTTGGCTGACAGTTAAAGCATGCAACATTGGAATACAGTATATTGGCCCAGAAAGTATGCAGGGATTCAGGATCCTTGGCACAGAGCTGAGGCAGATATTGCTTTACTGGCCATGGTTGAGATATTTCTTAAACGTTGCATCAAGCTGATGAGTTTCTGGTTGTGCTGAAAAGCTACTAAACCATTTTCAAATTTTTCATTGCTGAAAGATAGATGCAATTAAAATAACAATGGCTTACGGCAATTATGAAACAAATTCAAGTGTAGCGTGTGCTTTATACTTCATAAAGCATAAATTCCCTAAACAACCAGAAATATCACCTTTCTTTGGGCCAAAGCATCATGTCATGATGAATATAACAATACAAAAATGTGAAAAGTAAACTCATAATGTGACATTTTGAGTCTTCACACCAACACGTTCCTGGCACTGGCAATAATACAAGGACAAGACAAGACTGTCTGACTAAAATAATAAATAAAAATTCAGCAACAATTACTAAACAAGAATAGAGAACTCCATTTGAGTTCCATTATCTTGTTCACGAGCAGAGAAACTTTTCACAATGGATGACCCATTTCCAATGACTAATTTCCCTGTCCGAGAAGACAGGCCAAATTTCTAAGAACAAATGTAAAATGTTCTGGTTACTGGTATCATATCTGCTATAGGATAGCATGCTGTGCAGTATCTTACAATATAAATAAAATGGTAAAATGCTTACCAAAAATGTCATCAGAAAATAAATAAAAATTATAACCCAAGTGTTCACAATATAGCCATATTAATCAAAAAATGTTCAGTACCAGCTGCTATACAGAATGTTAACCATACGTTTTTCTGCTATTGTTATGTAACATTAATGGTTTGTTGTGATTGGTTGAACCCATTTCATCACCTGGTGAAAGTATGGAAAGATAACATTTATAGTTTTTACATTTACAACCACTTACCGATACTGAAGATATTTTTTAAAAACTATTTATTTACACAGCAACACACCTACCAAACACAATTAGACAAATACTAAATGTTCTTGGGAATCATTTGGAATCTTGTTCATTAAACACTAACTTTACATTTCAAACTATATCATACACTAACTCTGTCAAAACACTGCAAACCCAACTAAAAATCACATAATTTTGTCATAACACTAGCACGTTTTCTTTCCAAAAAGAACAGTTAGTCAATCATAGCACAATGACGTTCAAAACAGTAAAAGCTGATGGCATTACAAAAACGGCATTACTTTTATTGTTTCAGTTCTGCATACAATACACTGCATTGTGCATTTTTCTTTGTGAATGTTTTTTAGTTTGTAATTCCGTTTCCTCTACTTCCTGTCATGATTGTGTATTTCTTATTTGTATTTCGTATTACTTAGTTCTTATTTCATACTACACCTAGCCTGCAAAATCGATTAATAGAGGCAAGGATATACAGTATGAGCTTTGCTTGTGTGTGTATGTGCATGTGCGTGGGTGCATGCATGCATGCTGAGACAGTGTGTACTGTTGTGTGTGTGTGTGTGTGTGTGTGCGTGCGTGTGTGCGTGTGTGTGTGTGCGTGTGCATTTGAGACCTGTATAAGGGAGAGCCAGTGTGTGAAAGGGAGACACGCTCCACCAGTATTAATCTGCTCTGTATCAGTATGCTATTGTCATCCTCTTCTCCTCACAGCTTCTCCTCCTTTAATCTTCCCCCTAACCCTCTCCTCATCCCCTTACCATCCCTCGTTTCCCATTTCTCATGTCCCTCCACACACTTTGATTTCTGTTTCACACAGGGTGACGTATCTCTGTCACCTTGTCAAATCTTTGTGTGTGTGTGTGTGTGTGTGTGTGTGTGTGTGTGTGTGTGTGTTTTCTTCTTGTTGGTGGTAATCGGGGATGGTGTGTGTGGGTGTGTGTGTGTGTGTGTTTTCTTCTTGTTGGTGGTGATCGGGGATGGTGTGTGTGTGTGTGTGTGTGTGTGTGTGTGTGTGTGTGTGTTTGGGGTGGAGGGTGTGCGAGGTGTTGCACTGTGCCGAGAGACAGGGAGACATCAGTTGATGGACAACTTAGTCTGTCAGTCTGAGTCATCATAAACCTCTGGTGTATGCGCTAACACCTGTGTGTGTGTGTGCATATGTGTGTGTGTGCGTGTGTGTGTATGTGTGTGCATCTCCCCCATGACACCATCAAGGATGTCTTTTTGACATAGGCTATGCGCTAAGTTTTAGCAGAGCTTCAGCTAACATTGATCGCAGCGGCTAGCTAAAGAAACGTCTGTCATAACGATAAGCTGCATGTAGCATCCACATTGAATCCAGAGGCTAGTGTAATAGCCTATGAGCCCTATCTTGATGCCTCCACTCTGCATGTCTCTCTGCCCTCTGAGAGGTCAATGTTTTCACATCAATCTGTAGCTATGCTGCCTCAGCTCAGACACACATGCAAACGCTTACAGACGCATTCGTCTTTGGATGTGCTGCCTCAGCATGGGGACGTGACGGGACGATGTCAAAGGCAAAATACACTTTGCATTTAGGAATGTCCCTGACGTAGCTTACCCCACCCTCTCCCTAACAAACCCTGTCTGTAAACTTCTCGTTATGCGCCTTTATCTCGGAGCCAGTCACATCCCTCCTAATGTGACAGAATGTCCAGTGGTATGCCTGCATACGAAAGAGGACATTACTGTATAGCCAGTAACTGAGACAATGGGTGTATGTGTGTGTGTGTGAAAAAGAGAGAGAGAGAGACTGATGAAGGACGTGCGAGCAGCTCTGCGCTAGCATTAGCATCTCGCTGTGCTGAGTCGTGATGCCCCATCTCTAGTGCTGCTCCTGTGTACAGAATATCTAACCAGTCTTGGCCCAATTCGTTCACGTCAGACCGCCTTGCGTGCTCGCCAACTAATCCCATCTTTCTCCAAGTCCACCAATCCCTGCCATACCCTCACACACACCCACACCCTCTACCACCCTCCATCTTGTTGTCTTCAACGAGCCCTTTGCTTTTAAGCAGGCAATTTGTATTTCTTTGGACCGAAGGAGAACGAGCATCTAAATTAGACTGCAGACAAGTGAAAGATATTGGCGGCGTGGAGGGGGGGGTCGGGAGGGTGGGAGGAAGAGAACATAAATTCACAACCAGGGCGGCAGAATGTGGCACTTGCTCCACTGCTGGTCGTGTTTGGCTGTCGCTGAAGTCGCCATATTTTTGTCGTTTTTCTTGTCACTATTCCTCTGTTTCTTTCTATGCGTGACAAACTGTTACACAGGGGATCTAAGGAGGTAACCTAAGTTCTCTCAGTTTAGCTCAGGTTGATTGTCTTACAGCAGCAGGTTGAAACAATAACATGCATGCATCCATGCTTAATTCATGAGAACACACACATATGCATATACTGTCATAAGTCTGTATTTATATATACTGTATATATCTATATATATATATCTATCT
>JAODOY010004782.1:0-32640 GCA_025399855.1 Forbesichthys papilliferus
ATGAATTGACACTTTATATGGCTTCTATAGGCCTATGTGAGTAACTTTCAAATGCCATGTCACGCGGCACACTCTACAGATTTTTTTTTTATAAGTCAATATATTTACAAAAAGTGTCTGTACATTTATAATATATATTATATTTCCTACATTAATTAAATTTACGATTACATATATTTTTAAAGTTAATTGCTCCTTGCATTCAAGAAACATAAAGCAATATCATGAAATCTTTGTGAATTACTGTCTGCACAACGAATTATACACAATTCATTATATTGACATTGGCTATTTTATTTTGAAGGCTCACTCATTACGTGACGATAATGACGTAATCTATAGTGTTGCTGAAAGAACACAAGTCAGACAAACAACCAATACAGCCAACATGGCGGAATGGGGTGAGAAACTATCGTTGAGTTGGCAAATGTAGCTATTATGTAGATGTATTGTGAACAGCTTACTCTCAAATGGATGTATCAGTATTCCATCATGTTAATATTAGCCATGTGTCATCGACTGATTTGATATGTATGGCTTGCTACTGTATAATACCGGTATATAAAAATGTTCTGGTCTTTCGTAGACGCGGACAACTTCGATCTGGAGGAGCCGCCGCTTCTAAAAGCTGTTGTCTTGGATAAATGGGAAGGCGAAGACGAAGATGAGGATATCAAAGTACGTAACGAACAATGGCGGTTAACTTCATTTAAGATATGATAAGAACTATCCTGGGTTCATCTTAGTCGCCTAGGCTTGATGGCATGCGGCGGCGCGGTCGCTTGTCAAACGGAAAAACTACTACGGTACTACAAGCTAACATGTGGCTCCTGAATGGTTGCAACTACTAAATAGATCCTGGTGGGTGGTAGATATAGCTTATTGGAGCATGTCATTTGGTTGGTTGTAGTTCATAATGCTTACTGCATTGTCATTTATATTTATTCCCGATGAGATCGCTGAATCTAAAACATATGTCTTCCACTGCACACGAGAGATAACGTTAGTGCTAAGCTACATCGTTAGCTCTGTCCGGGGCCACTAGCATGTTCATTAGTGTGTGCTCACTCTGCAGATGAATGACCTAAGTAGTAGCCTAATGATAATGCTTTAGTTATATTATATACATTCTCATAGCAATGTTAGCGTTAAATTGTAGATTATTATGGATGTCCTAAATCTAATTGAGCTCAGTATTTTTATTGAAGCGGTGTTAGCTCAAATTTAGCCTCTACCGTACCGGATAGATAGGCGATGACTCAAACCATCTCACCCTAGAACTTTCCAACTTTCACCAACCTGTTGAAGGAATATATTGTTGACTGTTTGGATTGCGGGCTAGTAATAATCTCACTATTTAAATATAATATGAATGCCTATTAAATCACAAACTAGGCCTTTCTAATGGTTCACATTTGAAGCATATAGTCCGTGTCAAAGCTACAGCTGCTGTTCATTCATGTAATTTACACACAATCATGCCAGTTTCTAAATCTATGCCATTGGTATTTATAATTTGATTTGCAGGCATGGTGGATGTATTGCTTCAGAAATATTGATACTCATTCAGTATGAATCCATTTCCAAACTAAGAATATCTTAGTAAAACAGTCCTGGACACATTATGTCCTGGTAGTGTCCTGGTATGACATTTGCAGCATTAAGCAGATGCTTGTATCCAAATCATCTTAAAAAATAATAATTATACTTGTAGGTTATATACCAGCAATCCTAAACAAATAACATTCTGGTAGCATGATAGTATCATGTCAGCAATGCTAAAAATACATTAGGCGTATGTATGTATGTATGTATGTATGTATGTATGGCAGGCCTAATGTATTTTTTTTGTTGTATTTCTATAATTGAATCCTCCAAATATAATTTCTAATAGCCTACATCATTTTTATCAAACCTGTATCCTCATAAAACCCACTCCCCTATTTCGGTTATGTATTTTTGGTTTTATCCCTTATCTCAATTGTACATCTTTTGTCCAAAACGCACTGCTGTTATGTGTATGCAATGCATTTGGAAGTAGTGAATTATATCAGGCATGCTTGGTCCCTTACTAACAGTAAACCAATGCACTACTGCCGTTTCTATAGGACAACTGGGATGATGAGGAGGAAGAGGGGGAGAAAAAGGTTGAAGTTAAAACAGGTAGGCTATAAAAAATAACGTATAGCTTTTATTTGTTGTATTTTATCAGTTAACTTCACAAAATGTTTTCTTAAACGGTTGACTTTATATTTTCAGAGACAAAGGTATCAGAAAAGAAGAAGCTGAGTGAGAAAATTAAAGAGAAAGAGAACCAGTTAAGGAAAAAACAAGAGGAATTGCAGCAGCAGGTGAACATTTTGTCATGCCACACTATTTGACTTATGTGAATTTCTCTCACCTTTCAAAATGAGAGTATAATTTTCATTAAAGGAAGCTGAACAAACACCTGAAGAGCAATTAGCAGAGAAGTTGAGAGTGAAGAAATTACAAGAGGATGCAGATTTGGAACTAGCAAAAGAGGCTTTTGGTAAATTATGTTGTTGTAATTTTTGGATTTAAAAAAATCTTCTTAGATTTAAAGATTTTCAGTATTTATTTTTATGTGCTGAAGTGTAGATTTTCTCTGCTGAATCTGCCAGGTGTTGGCACCACCACAAACGACGTCACAGGAATTGATGCCATGTGTCCATCTTCCAAAGACGACTTCACAGAATTTGAAAAATTATTGAAAGAGAAGATATGCCAGTTTGAAAAGTCTGTGCATTATTCCAATTTTTTGGATTCATTATTTCGTGAACTCTCTATTTCATGTAAGTAAATTCTACAATGCAGTCAGTCAATCAGTATGATTAATCATAAAGCTTTACCTTACATTTGGTCACAACTGGAGTATATTACATAATCTTTGTTTCTTTTTAATAGTGGAAGTAGAGGATTTAAGGAAAATTAGTACTTCCCTTACAGCCCTGCTTATTGAAAAACAAAAACAAGAAAAAGTAAGTAATTTGATGGTGTGGTTATTAAATATTGTTCTACACTGTTGGTGGCATGCACAGACTCACTGGATTAACCAGAAATACTAGCCTTGTCCATCCTAATCTTGCAATCTTCATTTAGACCTCGCCGCGATATTGTTGGGCTTCAAGCCGAACCACTAGTGGTTCTGACAAATCGGCGTCATACTGGCAGCTAAGGGCGTAGTTTAGGTGTAACCAATGGTGATAGACAATCCATTTATAAAATCACCTGTAGTATTTATTTTATAAAGTCCCTGCTTTTTGTCGTGTCAGGTAAAAATATCAGATGTTTGTGTTTAATATATAATAAATGATGTTACTGTGTGTACAGGCACGTGCCGGGGGTTGGGGGCTTTTGGTGCAGGAGCACCTGCTCTTCTCCCAAACTAAAGTGCCCCTTAACATTTATTTAATATAAAAATAATATTTTGGTTAATAAAACAAAATTCCTTTATAAATAGATATGAACATGAAAACACTGCACAAAACAGTAGAAAATACATAATTTGAAAATCTGAGAATGTGTCCTTTCTCGCAGTCACACTCAACGCATGTGGCTGCTCTGCTAAAGCTGGTCCCACACTACAGGATTTTCAAATCTTAACAGATTTAAAAATAAATAAATAAATAAAATGTTGGGTACCACAGACATAATGACAGATTTGACATAAAATGTTTTTATCCTACATAACCACACACTAGACTATTTAGTCAAGTTGCAGGACCACACACTTCGCGTTTATCCTAGACGATTTCAGAGTGGGGATTCCAGGGACATGGGATCTCACAGAAACTCGCGACTCAAACGTGATCGAAACAAGCAGGGATGTGGACGGTCAATCATGCCGTCAACGCACAGATTGCCGTTGCCGTAGTAGCACTTGAGTGTGCTACATATCTTGCACAGAGAAACAAAACTCTGGATGAATTCAACTCGTGGCTGAGAAAATGGAACAATCATGACTTGTTTATTTAATTTAGCAGAGCGGGCTATAGCCATGGAAGATATGTAGCATACATGATTGTTAGTATCTGGTACGTTGTTGTGACTCCCAGTCGGCAATGGTAATATTCGGTCTGTAAACACCTCACACTACAGGATAATTTTGGCAGATGGGTTCTGACCAGCCTCGCCCCTGCGATTGATGCGAGGGACAAATCGAAACCCAGAATCGGGCTAAAAATCCTGTAGTGTGGGGCCAGCTTAAGAGCTGACCTAGAGTCATAACTCCCGTGAGCTTGCTAGTTATTGTGGGGAGCATACAGCATTTTATATGCTCATGGGGCCACTTCAAATGTATTGTCAGGCAGCGGATGTGTTAGTAAGTAATCTACACAACACATGATTGTGTTTACATTCTAATATATCTTCCAAGATTGTGTATTAGGCCTGCATTTAGTATGCATGCCCACAGTATGCCTGCATTAAGAGTGATAATGTAAATATGTGGCCTAATAAAGTAGATGGGCTACAGTCTATTGTAGTAATGCTACTATAGCCTATCTTGAGTTGTATTCCTTTTATTAGACTGGTATTAACTACAGTATATTATCTTGAGTTTGTATTATAGGCCTACATGTACTGTATGCTGTGCGTTTTTAAGCAAGCGTATGTAGGTCAAGTGTATCCAGTAGGGGGCACTGTTTAGCTGACGATTCCATTTTAAGTGTTAATGTAACTTAAAACTTTATTTTATTTTTTTCCAGCAAAACAAAGGAAAGAAGAAAAACAAAAAAGTTTTAGCTGGGG
The DNA here is from genome assembly GCA_025399855.1 of Forbesichthys papilliferus. Taxonomy (NCBI): domain Eukaryota; kingdom Metazoa; phylum Chordata; class Actinopteri; order Percopsiformes; family Amblyopsidae; genus Forbesichthys; species Forbesichthys papilliferus. The sequence continues at coordinate 4,771 of JAODOY010004782.1, forward strand.
GTGGCGTGAAAGCCAAGATGAGAGACGACCTTGACTATGCAGAGTTTGACGGTGGCTACACCCAAGACTATGAAGATTTCATGTGACATTGGCTTCATCCCTGCTGCCCGTTCACTCTTCTTATTCTTAACAATGCAGCTGCCCCCTCTTCTGCTGTCCAGTGCCATGCTGGTAAACCGGAGCTGTGTGTTGCCCTCTTCATTTAGCTTCAATAAGAGGGACTACACCACGGAGCGCCTCGTTTCCACCGAGTCGGTTATGCTCATCCATATGGAATTGCCTTTTCCCTCATTCATCCTCCACTCACATAGTACCCATCCGGTGACCCATCTTAAATTGAGAATATATATTTGCTGCCGTCTGTTTTTTAGGGCTCTTTTTAATTAAAAGAAATGTTGCTCCTCTAAAAATTGCAGATTAAATAATGCAGTTATAAGTGCAGTGACATAGAAACATGAGGTTCTATGCAAATGACTTTGCCCAGAATGTCTGTGTATATATTGTAGGTCTGTCACTTTACCTTTCTTTATTTTTTTTCCAGGAAAGTATATAGTATCTATAACTTTGGTTTCCAAATACAAAAGCTGTTCCATACACCATACCATCTTATTTCCTGGAAGGTCACATTGTATCCATTCACCGTTATGCTACATGGGAGTAGTGGTTGGAAATGTACATGAATCACATGCATACATGTAAGGTTAAATGGATTGAGTTATGGGCTACATAACCTCAACTCTATATCATTTTATTTTTGGATCATCTCTGGAATATCTTAAAAAATTCTGAAGTAAAGTGTACTCATAAATATGTTTTGTTTATGACAAAACATGTTCTATACTAATTTGATTTACACTAATGCTGAAACAAAGTATTGATCAGGCAAATGTACTGACCTGTTACAACTGGTCTCCTAATCATTGCTTCTGCAGGCTTGTATCAAGTGATGAGGAGCGAGGGCTTATGTATTCACCTAACAAGATCTCAAACTGGGCTACAGTTATAACAGGGCAGAGTTCTCTTCTAATAACTGACCAGTTTCATTTTTAAGTTGGATAAATATCGGAATTACCAGCACCTGCAGTGTTTATTTTTTTTATGCATATAATTTAATAAATCACTGGTCAGAAGGATGCATTATGTTCTTGTTTTGTAATAGTTTATAGTCATGCAGTACTACTACTAGGGATGGGACGATATACTATGTAACACGATAGAAATACTGACGATCATATTGTAAATGTCCATGGTGATAATCATGAAAATGATCACAAAAGTGACTATTTTCGCAAGTTACTTGGAAAAAAAGCTGTCTAGCTCACTTGTGCATGCCAATTGTATTGATTTATTAGCTTGCAGCTTTCCAGTAAATTACCACCATGGCTGAAGGCTCAGCTTTCCCATTGTGTCCCCCACGTAGAAAACAAATGGGATTTGTTGAAAAACTGGTTTCAAAACAATAACGACAATATCGTCTATTAATAATTTTGGCCAGGATACTCTTGATATTTTTTCATATCGTCTCGTCTAGCTACTACATTCAGTACATTATAATATACATAAATGCATGTGTGACTTTAAGATGAGTAGGTTGTATGCAGCCAACATAGTTACAAACATTTATTACTGGTCTAATAAATACTCTATTTACAATGTGTAGTACACGTTAACCACAGTGTGTGAAAAAATATATACGAAGGAAAGTTTTCATATTCCCTGCAAGGACACATGTAAATAGTTAACATTAAAAACATGGGAAAACTGAACATGTAGGCCTAATGTAGAGCCATGACATGCAGCACGGGTCTCCTGCCTAGTTTGTGACCTGTGTGTGTCTTCCGGTAGGATTTCTAGTGCTGCGTCTACGGCTGCTGCGTGGTGCATTGTTGCCTCCCCTCTGTCGTCGGCGATTTGACCTACTGTCTCCTCGTACCACACTCGTCATTGCCTGGCGTTGGGAACTCTGTGCTGTCTGGAACACACTCTCGCGTGTCACATCACGAGCTCCGCATGTGAAAGTCAGTGCCACCCCTTCGTTGCTTTTCATGACACGGGATGAACCGTCAGATGTGCCATCAAAGCAGCGTCCAAGGGCAATCTCTTTAGCTGTGCGTGGATCCTGGTCGGTGACTGTGTAAATGCCGTAGTTATGGCCCAGAGGGTCAAGGGGTGCCAGCATGCTGAACTCATTGGTATCATTGTTGACTGCTAGCGGAAGATGGTTGACAAGGTACTCTTGAAGCATTGTATTCACACTGTCTCTCTTACAGCTTCCCTGGGGAATAACTTTCACCATAGTGCGGTCTACACGGTCCTGATCATACAGCATGCCGCTGCACTTGAACTCCAAGCACACAGCTGACACAGTGGACTGGTCCTTGTCTCGAATACTGCGGATGTCCCGCAGGCCGTATAGTTGACCCGAGGTTCTGGGATGGGTGCCGCCCATATTGCGTGACCGCACGTTGATTTCATGCGGGCTGTTGATTTTGACTTTGATAAAACAGGCTCTGTATTCCATGGGTTTAGGCCACCAGCTCAGGTAGTCCTCTGTCCAGCTCATGGGGTCATCTTCATTAAAGGGTACTGTGTTGTAATCATAGCGGTCTCCTTCCACCCTGGAGAAGCGGAAGTGTGAAGCACTAAACGCCGCCTCCTCACATTCTTTCAATTTCTCAAATGGATACACTGGTCCATTGGCTTGTTCCGCTGTATTCGGGCTTGGCTTTGCGGCGTTAATGCTAAATGCAGTCTTCTTAGCTCTGGGGTCTTCATGATCAGACCGTTTGTAGTTCAACTTTCCCAGATAAGGCTGGGGAACTCCAATGAAGCTGGGATTCAGTTTCGGTGTGGAGGCGACAGCCTCTAACTCCTCTCCTCCCAGGTTGGCCATGACATAAGCCGAGTAAGCATCACCCTTCTGTTCATCACAGAATGCAGGGAGACAGGCGCCATTAGAGCCAGTGATGACACTGTCGAAGCGCCCCCAGGCACGTGGGTTAGAGGAGTAGCCCGCTGTGGGCTCCATGTTTATGAGACTCACTACAACTCCTTCCACCTGTTCACTGGGCATGAAGCGCTCACTGCGGAAGGCCCTCACCTTGACATAGCACCGCCGGTTTTCTGGGACGTCCAGGTTAAACAGACGTCGCTCTCTTATCTCCATGTTTCCAATAAGGAAGGTTCTCTCCTCCCTTTTTCTTCTTTCTTTCTTCTCCATCTGCAGACTGCCCTCCTCCTCCCACAGGCCAGTATCGGGGTTCAGTGACCACAGCTTCATAATGTTGAGGTGCTCTGGCATCTGCACCTGGGCAGAATCCAGGAACACCTTGACCTCCCCTGCGTTCAAAGGCTCACTGCCCTCTTCACCGCTAAAGTCAACTGAGAACATCCCATAGGTTCTTAGTGGGAGGGTGTCCCCCTCTTGTCCCACAAAGTTCAGATCACTCTGCGCTGCAGCCGCTGTGGACACATCTCTGGGGTCCAGGAATGTTACGCTAGCTTTGACGTTGCCCACAAAGACCTCTCCATTCTGTTTATAGAAGGAATTGGGAGGAATCTGAACTAAAACCATAGGGTCTTGACCTTTTACCTCCCCCAAATCTAAGGTGTTTGTTTCTGTGGAGCTGATCGTCACTGGAGCTTTCTTCCTAAGAAGTTTAATCTCATGATAGACAGCCCCCCCTTTGGTGTTAAATGGTAGTACCTTTGTGGTGTTGATGAACTTCTGCATGTTGTCCACGAATGTCAGCACCAGGCGCTCTGTATCTGGGGGAATTTGAATGGAAAAGGTGCCTTTGTAGCCAGTGCGACCAACCCTGACCCCATTCATGAATATATGACCAAACCTCATTGGCTCGCCATTGTCAAATGCAATGGCTCTTCCTCGCACAATAGTCTTGGTGTCCACACATTTTTGGCAACCACACTCAGTCACAACCATGGTGGGCAGTTCATAGCCTTTGCATGTCAGCTGCCTCTTTTCCATCTTTGCAACCCCACAACAATAAGCTGTGCTGTCCTTACACCTGATAACATTGTCCAGTTGTCCAGCACATGCACTTGTGGGGCACTTGCCCACGTTGTAATAGAAGGAGTTGGTGCTGTTTTGATAGCAGTCATGAGGAAGACGGATGAGGTGGGATGTAGGCTGTGGGTTGCATGAAGATTCATTCTTACCTGTAGAAGAGATGACAATTAAAATGAGATAGGTGGAAATAAAGCAGGTAAAGAAATTTGACGTGTGATAAAATAATCGCTCTATTAGTTGATGTTTAGTTTTTGTTTAATGCTGTCTTGGCATTTAATATGGGGGCAGACCTAGGAGAGTCAGTGTGGCTGGTTTTGTCTTGATAGCTCCAGCTGCACCACTGGCTTTGCAGTAGTATTCCCCAGCATGGTCAACACGCAGGGCTTTCAGAACCAGTGTGCTATCAGTCTGCTTGTCCAGGGGATTGTTGTTGTGGAACCTGTTGGGTCACAGTGTTGTTGTTGCTCATGTCTACGACATTGTAGGGTGTTAAGATGCACAAATAAGGGAACGAGACATGTTACCACTGGTAGTGTTCTGGTTGTGGTGTTCCAGCCACTTTACAGCAGAAGGCAGCGGTTTGTCCCTCCCTCCTGATTTTATTCTCTGGGTGGTTCAACACATGAAGCCTCTCTGAAGGAGATGTGACAAAACACACATTGTATTAGCAGGATGGAGCCTAAACGCTTTGTCCTGAATCCAATCCCGTCTGTCCTAAATACCTGCTCTTTCTAGCCGGACACTAAGGACAGATGTGTGTTGTTCTTTGCTAACTGGCACAATGGCATAGAAGGGGGCATGGTCCCGCAGGTGGACTGTGAGGGTGGTGTTGCCATCAGGACAGATGCCAGGGATGCGGAAGTGTCCGTTGTGATCCGTGACGGTAAGGAGCTGGTCAGAGCGTAGGATGGCTGCCCCTACAGCCGTGAGGCCCCCTGCACTGCGCACTGAGCCTAGCACAGTGTGGTCCTGGCACATACACGTGTCACACTCGGCATTCACCCTCCCAATCACACACGTGAGGGAGCAATCTAAAAAGACCAAATAAATACATATGTTAGTCAATGTATTTAGTATTTTCATTTCAATACTTTTTAAAGATTAAATTACAATTTTCATTCTTCCTAGTTTAAATCAATCACACAGGTCACATACAACAACTGCACCTGCTCTTTAGGGCATTAATGACATTTGTATGACTTGAATCAGGCTAGTCATCCACCTGTTGTTGGACACTCAGGTCCATTGCATGGTTTCCCTTCCACCTTAGGGCCACTGCAGGGCAGAGAATGGGAGCTGCAGGCCCTGGAGCGTACCTGGACCCCCACCTGGCCACATGGAGCCGGGCATGGGCTCCAGTCTGACCACAGACTCCAGGTGCTCTGAGCAGCACGAATGACATCTGATGGAAGCAAGTGGGCCCGTCAGTCACAATGTTTGATTGCTGTTTTACAGCATTTACTGCAAGGTTGCTAACTTTACAGGCTGACTTGGCTTGAGAATTGATAATCATGACAATAACTCACCAAAACAGCTGTATTTATTGGTGTGAGATGCACTAAAGTTAGTGGAAATATATATATTTTTTGTAGAACTAGTTATGTGTGAGACAGGACATAAAAGTATGTGACACATATTCCAGCTGTGTGAGAGTTGGCAACGCTGATTTACAGTATCAGTCATTCAAGTTATACTGTATAGTACTATGAAAGGACAAATCATTAACAAGAGATGTCACGAGAATATCCCATCTCGTTTGAATCAACATATTTATAATATTCCAATATTTAACAAGAAATGGCACATCCTGTATGTTTGTATTTCAATATTTGCACTTCCTGCAGTACCTTTCACAGCCTTGAATGGTAGGCAACATGTGTTTGTCCTGCTCTCAATGGGTGCCATTCTTAGAAACTAAGGTATGGAGGGTCTATAGACCAACCTTTTGGGCAGAGGAACCGGACTGCGTAGTTGGAGCAGTTGCGTCCAGGGTGTTGCTCTTCATTTAGACACCAAAATCCCACAGTGGGGTCAGCGTGAAGCTTCTCTCCTGTTTCACGGGCTGGGATCCAGTCTGTGGTTCTGGCTTCTAATGCCCTTGGAGTCTCACAGACTCCGGTACGGTAATAGAAACGAATGGCTTCCAGCTGCTCGTAGTCCCCACGGCCTCCCGGGTGATCAACGTTAAACCATGTGGTCCACTCATAGCTCTCTGCATACACATACAGATAAAAGTCCCTCTACCCACCAGGAGCTGATACACTGTCTATGGTGTCCTATGAGATACATACTGTATCAGTACAATTGAGTATGCCCATGCTTTAGGGAGTTGCAAAATTTGCTGAATAAGAAATCATTTAACTTGAAAACTGTAATGAAACTTATTCTTCCATAATGTTCATATTGTTTTACAGTTAGGATATGAGCAGATGGGAGTTACAACCACTATGAAGTTTGACCAGGCGGTTTATATGAAGTGATACTATTCTCTTAAAATTAATAATGAAATCTTTATTTAAATGAATGTACATTTTAACATGATCTGGCTACCTAGCCCACAGTGTATGCTAGAATTGAAAAACATGAATCCTTCTTGAGAGACCCACCTTGAGCTATAACAGCAGTAGCAGTGGTGAGTCCCAGGGTGAAGATGAGAGGCCAAACTGGCATTCTGATCCCTGCACTTGAACCTCTAGTGATCCAGTCGTGAGCAGTAACCATCCACTTGTTGAAGGGTTGAGAAAAAGACATTAACTGAGAAATCACGTTAACTAACTTGACACTATAGGATAGAACTACTATCTAAGATTTTATTTCTCAAATGCTTCATATGCAGCATTCAAATGCTTCAAGCTACATATTTTATCAAGTGTAACATTATCAATTGCCATTTACATGGTTTCATTTAACTGCATTATACACAATTAAATAGTAATTTAGTATTGACATTACTAATATAAGCAATTATTGTAACCAGCCTAGAACAAAATGTTTCTTGTAATCCCAAAAAAATAAAAGAAAGGTTTTAGATCCTGTCAGCATTATGACCATACACGAAACCTTCTCCGATTACACATCTGTGTTAGCCATCACCATTTGTCAGGGGAACACTAAATAAATGTCTGCATCTACTGATAAAACACTGGGCTGCTATTTGAACTTTCACTCACATGTTTCACTCACATAATTAAGTCTAATCAATTGTATCCAACACAATACTATAGGTTGAAGTGTTAAATATAATCACTTGTTGGATACAAATGTGTTGATTTAATAAATGGGATATATTGAATTTTTAACAGTCAAATGTTAGTTACAAATCATAGCTTCTGTGATTACAGAAACTATGATTTATATGTATTTAGGTGATCAACAGTGTTGAAACATTATATAATAACCAAATGTATTAACTCCAGATTATTTCACATATTTTAAACAGAAAACCAGCACATGTATGTATAAGTGTTGTCAATGATCAATAACCATGCTGATATTTATAAACGTACTTGAAACCTAATGGTTTCCTAACCATTCTGAAGTATTCAGATAGAGAGATGTTTTACCTTGTAGTTGGTTTGGAGAGTAGTTTCTTAGTCCTGGGAACAGATTACAGAGACCCGATGAGACCTTATTTCTTTCTGGCACCTTCCTTTTACTTCTGCATGAGATACTCCTCCCTCTCGATATACTGTAGGGTCCCCCTCTCTTATATTACACACCACTCCTCCCTTTTCTGTTGACCGAGTCCTACACGAAGCAGAAACACCCTTGGCTATACTGTATACGTACGCTACAGTACCTTTAGTTTTATAACATTGACATACCGTGTGTGTGAATGACATCTGTCTGAAGCCCATTGTGCCATGAAAACCCCATCACCCCAATGCAAGTCTTCACACCGAGATATACAGTATGCAAGTATGTTCATACCACGCACCTCCACCGCATGTCTGGTGTTTTGTTTCTTGTTTTTGGCTGAAAGTATGGAACTCTTTAAGCTTGTTGGTTGCCATAACCCATTGGTGGCAAGGTGGGTCTCTGGCTTGTACTGGACTGTCTGTTCAACTGAGGCAAATGTTTCTTGGTCTCCTTTGACCTTTTTCAGTTTGAATACTGGTCTGCCTTTGGCCAGATGTGTGCATGACCCTTTCCGTGCACACGGAACACACACTCAAAATGAAATATTGTTTTCTTAAACGTTCACTTTCATTTGCAGGTTTTTCAGAAAAACATCTCTAACCTTGTGTATACATTATCGCTACACTGACTAGGATTAACTTATGCAATTCTATTAAGTAGTTCTTTATGGCATTCTATTGGTTCTTTATGAAATTCCATTAAGTAGTTCATTATGAACTGGAAGGTTAACAAGTGTAGCTTTAGGATAGCTCAATATTGTGACAGACTAGTATGTCACATTCATGAGCATTGCAATTTCATATAATCTATTGTATAGCAATTTCAATGCAAATGCAATGTTCTAGATGCTTTATCTGCATGTTACAAATGCTACAAACCAGCTGCTAGACACTGCACATAATTTAAAAGGAACATACTTCAGGGAAGATCTTGAGTGTAAAGGGAAAAAAATGATATTCCATAAACACAACCTTACTTCATGTTTATCGCTCAGCATTCGTTCTGTTTCTTCAGCTGCCGGGTGTGGTGTGAAGTCATGAGTGAGGTCACATGATAGGCTAGGAAGCGCTTGCTGCATTCGTGCAAACAGTTTACCTGCAGCTGCGCTGTGAGGCTCATTAATTAAACGCAGCAGTGAGTAAGTGCACCATGCAGACTTACAGTGTGTGGAAAGCATACTGTGTTTAAAGCATCTCTTGCAACAGACATCTACTGTAGACCACTTTCATGCAATCTTACATTCAACACAAATATATCTGTTTATTATTCAGTGTATATTTATTATTATGTGTGCATGATAATATAAGCTAACTATGGGAACATTTTTGCAAGCAATTCATACAGGACAACTTTATAACAATCAATGCTTTGAATGCTTGAGATGGACAGAGACTTGGGACAGATGGGAAGGTTTGAGGTGATAGGGTAAGATTATGTGGCACAGCCAGACATCTAAGTGTTGGGCAGTGTCCATGGAATTACATCACATAAGACTAAACATTTCCTTGGAATGTGAAAATGATGCATATTTTCCTGTTACTGTATGTTCTACTTTAGTGTAAACAGGAAAATCATGATATTAATATAGACACCTGCATTAAGGGATGTAAGGCAAATTACTACTTCAAAGGTTAGCACCTATTTATAACTAATCTTTACTACATGGAATTGTAGCGTGTGTGTGTTTGTTTATACATTTGTGCGACCTTTTCTAAAGTTCATTCTTTTCTTTCAACAATGTACAGCTTGTGTTTTCATGATAAATGTGTATAATATACACTAGCAGAGGTTTGTAGTCAGTTGAAAACAATGAAGCATCAATTTCCAAAAAAAGAGTCAGTCCTGGTAGGCTGTAATGCCCTCACCTAACGTGGGTATAGGACTAGAGGGAATTGCCACATAAACCAGGTTTGTAGAGAAGCAACCACCTTTGACATATTACAACATTTATGTTCTCATGACAAAACACATATTTAGTTTCTGTGTGGAGCATATGATGTAAAGAAAGGTAATTTATTAGTGTTATTAAGCAGAGCATGATGGAGAGAAGAATTTAGTATACTATCAAGATATTATATGGTATTGTTGTACATGGTACAGATATGAAAAGCTAAGAGTTTATACATACAGACATGGTGCTCTAACTGTTGGCTTTAATAGCTCTATCAGGGAAGGTATGCATAATAGTTTCTGCTACTGTCATTAGGGGCCAAGTATCTCACTGAGCAGAACCAGCCATGGCTGTTTCTGTCAATAAAAAATAAAAATCCTTTTATTTTAAGGAAATTATGTTGAATGTGTGATTGGCCAACATACTGTTGTTAACATTTGGAAGAATACGGTGCATCATGTTGAAAAGTAATGTAGTCACACAAAAAGCTTGCTTCTTTTTGATCTTAAAAACATGTTCGTCATTTATTTAATACAGAGTGCTACAGTAAGTGTAAAAATATCAATTTAAATGCAAGTAGAACAAGTCTAAACTTTTATAAATTAGTCTCAGTGGGTCTGGCTCAAATACCACACATCGTTTCACTGCATACCAAATAGCCTGCATAGGCAGAACAAACATTTTATTTTCAGTCTAGATTGCATTATTAACTGTAGCAGATTACTAAAAACAAGTTGGCTGTTCCTACGTCAATAGAAAAAGTGTTAATAAAGAAGCTTAATTAAGATGTGACACCCTGTCTGGATAACTGCCTTTTACAGGTAAAAGTGGTGACTTATATACTGGAGATGATACTTCTATATAGTATAGAAACACTGATTTTTTTGTCACACAGATATACAGTATAAGCATTAAAGTTATTGAGCGTATTACAGTACATACAGTATAGCATAAATACAAATATTTGCATATAGCTATCATATCTTTTACTTGGACAAAACATTTATCTTAAATTTGGTAAAAATATGCCATAAGCCCTAGTTTACACATTTACACAAAACGATCAAATCTACTTCCATTACAATACATCTTTATGTTTCAAAAATAATGTAAAATAGCCCTATAGTGTAAACTAGTCTTTGGTTCCTTCAACCCCGTAAGGCATGACACCAAAGAGCTATATTAGAAACACGTGAGCTCACCTTGAGACAGATGATATGTGGTCTACAGGTTCAGCAGAACAAAGTCGTTCATCTTTTACACAGACATTGACTTCAAAGACACCCAATGCTCAAGTTTTTGAAGAGTGGAAGTCTTTTAAAAAATGATCCTGAAACTGATATGGGCTACTCTTTACTAGGTTGTTCACTACACAATTGATTTGGAATATAAACTCCATCTAGATTGGCAATCATTAAAATAACCTGTTCACTCATGATAACTAGTCTACTGAAAATTGAGAGTAGGCTACACCATGTTGAGCAAGTCTTAAAAGTCAGAAAATGTACTAAAATGAACAACTAAACCATGACGAGTAATGATTTATTCATGGTCAGGGTCAGATGACAACAAAGACCAAATATGAAATATTTAGACAGAAGAGATATTGTTAAGATAGTCAGAGTTGAATTTGTGCTGTTCAAACAAGCTAGCATGCAACTAAGCAGCTGAAGAGGGAAAGGGGAATTTATTGGACAAGGAGTAATAACCTGTTCCCAGGTCAGTTGACTCATAGCAGTTTCCTTTGAGAGAACATAGCATCCCATGAAAACTTTCAGAAAAATGTGAAAGCTCATTGCTTCACAACCTGAAGGTGCCAGTATATTTGCCATAATGCTACAGTAGTAGGCTACTTGTAAAATTGTCCTCTCCCATATTTTTGAAAACATTTCGATGTCAAGTGCCTCATAGGGCATAGACGTTTAGTCTTTCTGACATACAGTATTTCCCACTTTTATATTTAATTTGACAATTATTGTGGCAGAAACTAACTGTTTTTGTGTGTCAAAAATATATTTTCCACAAGAGCGCAGACTGATATAGCAACACTCAGTTTCTTGGATAAAAAAGCTCCATAAAAATTTGAAATTGAGATATTGCAGTCACCTTTCTCACGTGACATAAATGTCTAGTCTTGTCTAGTCTCCCGTATATTTCTCTCGTCAACTTATCAAGCCAAACACATCCTTCCAGTGGGAAACTGGAAGGATGGAAACTGATACTTCCTGTTACTATTCAGTTACTAGTCACACTGCAAAACAAACGACTCAGGTCTTTGTAAAGAGAATCATAAGAAGTGAACTTTACGACAGCAGTAAAAAATAAATAATGTTTGAGCATTCAACTATACTTCAAGTCTCCATATTTTGCTGTAATATCACAAAACCTTCTGTGTGCAATTCATGTTTCAAACTTGGTTTGATTTTATGTTTTAAGTAAATTGTAGGCTACAATCGGCAAGTTTGTTTTGGTCCTACAAAGTGCAGGGTTAATCACCAACACTGGATGAAATCAAACAAAAGATATAAAGTCCACTGATGTTTCTCTGTAGACCAACATCTGTTAACAATCTCACAAGCAGTCTTGGCTACAAGAGTAGGATCGTGTATTTGTATCTGGTTCAGTTTAGTACGCTGTCTAAAACATGCCTGCAAAACAAATTATGGATAAAGGGATAAACACACCAGGTCAGGATGCATTTGTTAAATATTAATTCTAATGTGATAGTAGAGAGATTCCTTCAGCCCACATATTGTAGCATATTGGGATAAACAAGGAAATAATTGTAATCCAGCTTTCTGTCCAATGTTCAATAAAAGTCTTGTTTGCTTACTTCTCATTATTTGTACTTTATGTTATGGTCTTTATATTCTAGTAATTTATATTTGTATTTTTTGGTTTTGACTATATTCTTTGACTACAGACCCACAGACCCCAGATTTGACCAAAAGCAAACAGATGCAGATTTTGCAACCCTACACATCCATCCTGCTATCCACTCATTCAAGATCCACTCATGACTCAAAATATGTGTTTGAAGCTACAAGAGTACTATGTCTAGATTCTCAGTTCACTCTAAACCTGGCTAAATTCTTTACACGGTTGAGACACTCAAAAAGTAAAGGTTCTCCTTACCAGACATAAAGCAAGCAGGAAACAGAGAATGGAAAAGCCATCAGCCAACAAATACATTTACCATGCACATGCCACACACACACACACACAAACAAACACACACACACACACGCACACACACACACATACACACACACACACACACACGCATGCACGCACACACACACACAAAATCAAATTCTTTGGTTAAGTAAATGTCACCTATTTATCTTGAAGGAATACTTCACACAAACATTAGTGTATGTATTTCTCACAGCACAAGTATGTTGTATGTACAATGCAATTTATTGTGTTTACATTTTTTATAAACCTTTCATCCATCATCACTTCCATCATTCTAGGCTAATGTTAATGAGTTGTCCTTTAATGCAACATACCGGTTATTCACAGTTTTTGGCATTGACAATCAGCAAGGCTCTTACAGTAGCAGAAGCATTGGTCAATGGGGTTTAGAGCATCGTGTACAATCAAAACCAGAATCATTATTTGGAAGGATCTTGTTTCATAACCTCATCAGTTCACAGTATTTGTCAGTTATTCAACAGTAGATGTCACTGTAAGGCAGTGGGTTTTTGCCAGAGCAGCGCCACAATGTAATGGCATTTTTACCATAAGGAGTCTACTCCTATAGTCCTATTATATAATTTACAGAATAAAAGGTGTGATAATCTATTAGTCGTCTAATTGAATATCCAGGAGCGATACAGTTCAAACCTCTGACACAAACTGAAGGATGTACACACTAAAGCACCTACGGTTTCACAGCCAGTCGGTAATTATATTGGTAATTATGTAACTATCCACAGGAAATCATGATGACATTTGAAGGTTAGAATAGTTATCTGTAAAGGTCATCATGACTGTAATAATCTATCAAGGCAATAATACTACCACAAAATGACAGAATAAACATATAGAATCCATCTTCTATATAACCATGTAGATTATTGATCCATGTGTGTGTGTGTGTGTGTTTGCGTGTGTGTGTGTGTGTGTGTGTGTGTGTGTGTGTGTCTGTGTGTGTGTGTGTGTGTGTGTGTGTAAACACATGGCACAATTGCCCCTAGTGGATGGTGGCACACATTACACATTACTTAATTAAACACTATATGACAACGCACAGAATGATTAAATCCCTTACACGTGTTTCTCCAGGTGTGCCTTGGCCACCTATCTCTGAATAATAGCTGTAATTTGATGGTCACACTCACCGTCTTATGCCATGTCTTATGTAGCCTTTACATTTCATAAGTAATATTCATGACTGAGACAATCACTGGATAATGGGCAAAGCGCCTTCCAATTGGGACTCTAAATGCCTCATCCCCACTTTGCCTAATCACCCAATTACAGCACATTCTCGTGCTTTGTTTTATCTTATCCTCTTCCTTTTTCTTGACAGTCTATATTCTCGGAGCAATGTGTCATTATCACAGCTATTTGCCATACAGTGAAAGGAGCAGTCTAATGTGGTATGATATGCAGACCATTCAGACACAAAAGCCCTATTCCACACAGGGACATACGATGAGCTATGCTATTTATCACTCGTTTGATTCTTTGGTTATTTTCAACGTGTAAATAGAATAAATACACTTTTTTGTATACAATGTTAAACTGCTCGATTTTGTTATGTCGCCGCCCAGAATACCAAGATATTTACTTAGCTCCCTGTTTATGTTTGTAACTTAGCTATGCATGTGGCTGGAAGCGTAAGGGGTAGGGAACTGTGTGTGTCTGGGAGGGGGAGTAGAGGGGGAGGTCTTGATTTGAAACGTTCCCACACGGCTGTTTCAATCACACGGGCTAATTCCAGAGCCAAGCATAGGAGTGGCCCATTACTGTAGCACTAATAGGAGCCGTACCATTCACTTCATGAGTGACGCACGGAGAGGGCACCTGCGGTGGTGATCTCAATGTCAGACATCTGCAGAGCACCGACAGGATACAGCGAGGTGCAGTGAGCCACGACTGATGCGGAGCAAATTAAGTCCGTTTCTGTGGCGAGGCAGTGGGAGCTCTCCTCTGCGTGAGGGATGGTGCGGCGCTGATGGGGGGCGGCCAATGACAGCCCGGCGCCTGGGTAGACTCTGAAGACTCCACATGTGGTTTGAGGCTTGTTATCAAAGGGTGTGGAGCCTGTGTGTCAGCGATAATAGAGGAATGGGGGGGGGGGGGGGAGCTCTGCAGGAGGGGCCGTGGTGCACCGGGGTTAGATGTGTTACCTGGGTTACCTGTACCGGTACTTAGAGAGTACAGCAGGTGGCAGGGACATACTGTACAAACAGGGATTCATTGTCAGAGGTTATTATATATGTCTACAGTATGTCCATAAGGATGATTGTGTGTGTGTGTGTGTGTGTGTGTGTGTGTGTGTGAGGTCCCCTATGCATGTATAATATACAGTGCTCTCTAATTGTGACCTTTATTGTTGAGAAAAACATATTCGTTTTAACTTACTGAATTGTTTCCACCGTTTTCCAGTGTAGCTGCCATCAAGCTGATAAACATTCTTTTTCACAGCGTTTCCCCACCAAGGTGGCCCATTGTTCCACAAGGACTCGTACGTGTCCATGTAAGGGTACACATGCAACCCTCCATCTGCCGGTCTGCTTCCCAGCTCTTCCCGTGCGGCTGGCTGCGTGCGTTGCATCCATCTGGACTGGGTCACACTGTGGCAGCGATGGCAGGGCTCCTCTCCAAATCACAAAGACCCCCCCCCACTCCCCCCCCACCCCCCCTCCCCGGGTGGGAAAGAAATAACTATGGGAACACTTCCTTCTCCCACGTCCACTTACAGCGGTTCGCTTGATTCTCTCGCTCTCTGGATTTTCGCCACCTCTTGATCTTGTAGTGCTTACATGAGTTTAGAAATGCTTTTTATGTGTATGTTACGCCGTTGCTTCGGTCTTTGTCTTTGCGCTGCCAGCTTTGGCTCATTCGGGGATGGTGTGGGGGGGTCTGCAGAGGAAACACTGGGAAAAGAGCCTTTTGTTGTTGCTTTGAATTAAGAGCTGCTTCCAGAATGAGGACTGGCGGCCTGCTGATACGGCACAGCAAGTGTGAACACGCTCGCAACTGTACGCACTGCATGGACACGCACGCACGCACGCACGCACGCATAAAAAAACACACATGCACACACACTCGCACGCACACACACGCACGCACGCACGTACACGCACGCACATACACGCACGCACATACACGCATGCACGCACAACAAAACATTTAACTATTCTGCTTTCTTCTTTAGTTTTGTTTCTGTAATTTAGCAGATATTCAAATTGGATCGGAGTCAGGGCTAAAATGTCGTGGCTTAACTGGTGTGTTTGTTAGCAGGGGTGCGTTTGTGTGTGTTTAGCTGGAGGCTTTTGCACAAACATTTTAACTAAAGATATGGATATGGAGATTTCCAGGTAATATGAGTACTTTAATATTTTGCACAAAAGGCTTCTCGTCACAGCACACTCAGTGAGGTGAAGCCCCGTAAACAGACAGACAACACTTTATATGCAAGCTACCCCCCCCCCCTCCCCACCCAAATAACAAACACACGTGTGTGCAAAACATTCTGGTCAACAGTTTACCAAGGACATATGTTATCTACAAACCCAGTTCACTGCTATTGTGCACTCCTTATAATATGAACAACACAAATAGGATTATTGATTTAGAATATAAACATACAATAAAGCATAATATATTATTTTACTATGTGTGTGTGTGTGCTGATGCTAAAGCACACACACACAAACACTGCTGGTGCTGTGTACAGGATGTTAAAAAATCCTCCACTTGGTCACAATCACAACAGGAGCAGAGGGAAACACTAAACCTAAACATTCCCATTCAGAAAAAAAACATTTCCATGACACTGGAACAGTTGCTGTGCAGTTGCTTCTTTTTTCCTCCCCACCATTGTGGATGTGTCTGCATTATGTCACACGCTCTACCTTTATTTTTAGGTTAGCCCCCCCCCATGAACACGCCCCCCCCCCAAAACACTCAGAACTCTCAAACATAGCCCAGAGCTTCTCCCTCTCTCTCCCTCTCTCCCTCTCTCTCCGTCTCTCCCTCTCTCTCCCTCTCTCCCTCTCTCTCTCTCTCTAACTTGGCCTCCTGCTCCCTGGCTCTCCATCAGTGTGTAATGAACTCAAGGAAGAGAGAGTGGATGACCCATCTATCTCCGCTGTCAGCTGGGGGTGGAGGACTCGACAAGAATGAAAGGAAGGACTACATCATTTTATAGCCGCCCAGATGGAAGACCTTGGCCTCACCTGCCCCATGTTGCGTGCGCTCTGGGTAATGGGCTGAATGGGTAAAGCTCGAGTCCCACGTGAATCCTGGTGTCCACTGGACGAGCAAGTAGAATAACCCTCTGCTGGCTTACCATCTCCACAAAAGCATTGATCCCTGGTAGCCAGAGTGCTACATCCGCCTGGGCGCTAGACACAGTGGGAGTCTATTATCTGCGAGATTACTTCCAAAGATCCTCATTTTGCCTGTGTGCCACTGGACGGGCCCATGCGCTGAGCACTGATTGAGTTTCTGCTGCCCCCGCAGCCTTGGCCTGAATTCATACTGGACGAAAGCCTTGACCAATCAGAGCCCCTTAATGTCAACTAAATGTGCACTCCTACCGTCCACCATTTTGTCCTCCCCTCGACCTTCACAGCTAACCTCCATTTGCTCTGCGTTCACCTGTTCAGTCTACTATTAGCCTCCTTTAACCCATCAGGCTTATTTTGTCATCTATGTGCTCCTTTTTCACTTCATAACTTTCCTCTGGGTCTGGGTTTGCTGGTCTAATGGCACGTTCCAGTGTATTGGTTCACTACATATCCCCTGGTTGGTTTGTTATGCAGGGAGATGTTCAAGATTGAAAAACAAAGACCTGCTAAATGTGAGCCATGACCTGATCTGTTCATTTGTAGTGTTACTGTGTTTAAAAAAAGGTTATTTTGTCAGTACTTTAAGGTATTTGGATGCCCTGTTAAGAGAATAAAATTATTATTTTTTTACTGTTAATATTTGAATATTAAAGTTGTGTCTTGATAGAACAAGTGTGCATAGTTTGTTGTAAAAAATAATGCTTACTGTCACCATAATAGATGTATTTGCTGTATTTTGTATATTCTTTTTTGTTTTTTAAATATTGTTTATATTCATATTTTTCAGACCCTCTGTCCATTTGACTCTCTATCTCAAAAACATCTTCCTCTCAGTGTAAATATGAATAGGTGTTCTGCCCAGCTGGATGGATTGGTCTGTCACAGGTTTTTCATGCAGTGCAACACGATCATTACTTAACTAGGCCTGACCTGCAATTAGACAGTTGTTGAAACGGAGAACCTAATTGATCTGTATGACTGCTTACCTTTTATTACTGTTGCCTTTTAATTTTCTAATCTATTTAGAGTTTATTTTTCAGCAGTTCAGGGGCCAGAACTGCAGCCTGCTCAATGCTTGCCCTTCTGGGTTAATTGATTATTTAAAAAGGATATACACCCTGACTAATATGGATACATTTGTCAGTATGGATTTCCAATTATAGGTCTTTGTTTGTAAGGCCTTCCATAATGTCATTGAGACAGATTGTGTTTACATGTTTACTACACAAAAACAAATCTGTAGCTCGTATAAAACATACACAATAGATTTTTGGACCCTGATTTAGTAGGAAACATTTAATAATCAGATTTACGGACAGAACAAATGAAATGCAAACAATGCAATATGTGGCTGGAAACTGAATATTGAATGATGCCATGTTATTGTGACACTGTAGTGACATATATTGTAGGCCACTGCATCAACACCACACGTAAAGACGAGCAATATTCTCGTGTCGCATTTAACAATACTCTTGGACGCAGCGACGATGGCTTTAGCTGAACAATTAGAGACTGACTGAGCTTTCACAACGGTATTGTACTGGTGACGAGGCTCCGCCCCTCTTTCATTTGCGCTTGTGTGGGCGATTGAGATGAAGGGCAGAAGGTGTATTGATCCTGTTCCTAGGCAGCAGACCAGACTCGCTTGATGGAAGTCTGGAGGGGGACAGCTACATCTCTGGCATTTCAGGGAGGGTGGATGGGGGAGACAGAGGGAGGAAAGAGCGGATGGATAGAGTGTTAAGCCGTCCTTTTTTCTCACTTTCTCACGTTCTAACTTGTTGAACTGGAACACATTTCAATCTGGTGAAATAATCTCAGGCCAATATTGAACATTATATAACATTTTCTAAATGATATTTTGAATAGCCATTATTTTATAGTTCGTCCTCACTGTGAAGGAGGCACAGCTGAGTGGAGCGATGGATAGGCCATTTACAGTCAGAGCCAATGAAATGAATGCAAAACACAGACTATTATTATTGTATGCACAAGCACACGTGCACACACTCACCACTGATCCCAGAGATTAACTGGCTATCCATCTCATTTCTCCATTTTAATGACAATATTT
The DNA here is from genome assembly GCA_025399855.1 of Forbesichthys papilliferus. NCBI lineage: Eukaryota > Metazoa > Chordata > Actinopteri > Percopsiformes > Amblyopsidae > Forbesichthys > Forbesichthys papilliferus. Next base: position 23,937 of record JAODOY010004782.1, read on the forward strand.
GAATCTAATCAGGCGCGCACACACAAACACACATTTCCTCCATTCTTGAGCATATTCAAATCAAAGTCCAATCCACCATGACACACAAGTGACTAATTGAAGACTTTGTAATTATAAATGCTCATACATACAGAGCACAGGAAGATAATCCTTGGGTGCCTGTAGTTGCACTGGCTGTCTCTTCTTTAAATCTCTTTCTCTCTCTCTCTCTGCCTGTGTGTGAGTGTGTGTGTGTGTGTGTGTGTGTGTGTGAGAGAGAGATATAAAGAGAGAGAGAGAGAGAGAGAGAGAGAGAGAGAGCGGTGTGGAGGGTACAGAGCAAAGACAACTGTTTCATTCACTGTTATCACTATTACTGCCATGTGTTTGGACAGGCTTTATATCCCCATAAACAATATGTGGTGGCAATGCATTTATTGAAATGCAAATTGTATAAAAACACTGGAGGGGATGCTGAAGTCAGATGGCTGGCAGGATATCTTGCTGGCTGGCTGTGTGCTCCGACTGCTGTGCTCACCAGTGGGGAAGGCGGAAGAGACATCGAGCAGGCTGATTTAAATCAACAGGCAGCCAGTTGCCGCTGTTCGCCTCTTCTTCACAAGCAGCTTATCACATCCGCTTTTGCTTCATTGTCAACGTGTTTTTTTTTTCCTCGAATGTGTGGCAAGGGGGCGATCTAAAAAGGGATGGAGAGAGAGAGAGAGAGGCAGCAACATGGTGGAATATAAACCAAGGGATTCTTCTGGTGTGCATTTATCAGGAGTCAGAGAAAATTCACATTAACATTAACATTCACATTTAAAATATGTCAGATGCTTTTATTCAATTAAGCCACTTACGACAAGAACATTTGTCGATAGTAGCAGAAGAAGCCATACATCAGTTAGCATAAGTAAAGTTCTGACTTGCGGTCACTAAATATGTTGCACTTGCATTCCAAGAACAAGTGTTGTTTCACATTCTATTTATCTGATACAATCATGTCATGGTAATGGCAAAGATTGTAGAATTATAGAAAGATGGTGCATTGTAATGCATTTGAATGGAGCAAACATTTAACGCTTTTGGTCTCTTAATTAGGTGCGTCAACAGTCACCAACGGCATTTTGCTGTGTAGGCTGACGTAAGCGGCATCCAGGCAGCTATACTATATATTGTCTGAAACAAAAGTCAATTGATCTCAAAACACTTCACTGCAAAAATACTGTTGTGGCCTCAGATTGAGTATAGGTACTTGGGAATTCATGTTATATACTAAAAATATTCATTGTCGCCCCCAGAGATAAAGTATGAGCAATAGTATGGTGTAATTCATGTTCTGCCCCATTGACTTGCATGTAACGCTGGGTCATTCTGGTGTGTATAAAGTGTAAACGGTCACCCCCCTCCTTCCAAAAATCTAATGCGGAAGTGCCGTCCATTGGAACTTCTCTGTTAAATTGTATTCTCTCTGGTAATAGTACTTACTGTATAGTAAACGGTACCCCCACACTTAGGGGTCAAAGGTTGATTTCAAAATATTTTAATTTTAAATATATTTATACAATAATTGTTTTGTAATACTAAATGTAATATTTTTTTGGTGTTTGTTAAAAAAAATGTTATGCTTATGTTTTTAATTTGTTATCCAGCACTCTTGAAAACAGGGCTAGGGCTGGTGGATCAAATCTCTTTAAAACCACTGGTCTACGTTAGGCTATATAGAGATGTATAGAGAGATAATTTTCTAAAGCAACACAAATGGTATTGGCGATGATAATGTGAGAGACCTGCTGCCCTTTGTCGCTGTAGAATATATGCAGATTTCTTCCCTTAATGCATGCTGTGAATTAAAAGGCAGGCTGGCCCTTGAAAGCTTTGAATTCCTATTTTCCTGCTTTTCAGCCCCAATTTGAGCAGTTCTGAAGCATAATGAATTATTCAGTGCGCGTGCGTGTGTGTAAATTATAGCAGATAGTGATGATAATTGAATAAAGGTGCAAGACTGTCCCTGTGATTGTAATTGATGTGGGAGGAGGGACACATTTTTTTTTAATACCACATCTCTCTGTATTCATATGCTCATTATTTAAATCTCAACCACAAACTTTCTTCATACACAAACATATGCACATATATTCTGAATACATGTAAACAGTATACTCCGTATACAATATACTGCACATTTACTAGATTTTCTTCTGTATTATGAAAAGCCTATCTCTCTGTGTGTGTGTGTGTGTGTGTGTGTGTGTGTGTGTGTGTGTGTGAGTGTGAGATTGTGTACTGTATGTGTGTCTGCCTGCAGGTGCTGTAGATGTGCTGGTGTAAAAGCGCTTCTCGTTACGACGGCTCACACGATGACCTTAACATCATGTGATATGTTAGGGTGTAGTGTCTCTCCTGGTGAGAGAGAAGGGCCCATAAGCAGCAGATGAGCTCTCAGAAAGCCATCTTATCCCAGGAGATTGGATAGTGGTGAAGATAACAGCCACCACTGGAGCACACAGTGGTTGAGATTACAGCCTTGTGTTTAGAGGCAAGTGTTAAGAGGAGATTACAGTCTTATCACGTTGATGCTAGCCAGCATTGAAGACTCCGATAATGTATCTGCCCCACATTATGTTCTATTGTTGCAACACTGTAAACCTATTCCACATCAGATGTTGTAAAGTATGTTAACTTGAATTCATGTTAATGAATGTGTCTGTATTAATGTTCAACTCATGGTTGGAAAGAAAACAACACTACTTATACTTAACACTTCCGCCAGACTATCCTGCCCCCTTGTGATCCAGGAAAATCACATCTGGTCTGAACCAGAGGATAACTATATTGGCAACACACTGTTTTAATATCTGGTTATCATACAACAGTAATATCACAACAGTCAAATATATACTTTATAAAACAATTAAGACTACATCCATACAGTACATCTATTATCCAACATAGCCTAGGATTTTAACTGGTGATCCCAACATTAGTGATTTGACGCACAGAAAATCATTTAGACAGATGTATATTTTTCTGTTTATGCTCTCAGGCAGCCACAGCCAACGGTATTACATCATTGTTCTACATCACCTTAGCAGACCACCGAATCAATAACGGGGCCAGTTCATCATGCACCACTACAAAAGCAGCCACATATTTCTGGGGAGGGGGTGAAACATGCACACGAGGAGAAGGTTGAACGTGGTGCTGGAATGGCTGAACAGAAACTGGCACGGGAGTGTTGACAAATCCCCAGTTATTGATTGGATGCTGGAGTTTCTGGACACATACGTCCGAAGTGATATTATGAAAGACTCGGGGAGACGTCGTTGGAAGGAAGACGAGGACGCGGTGGCAAAGCATATACGATACTGACAGAATATCCGAAAATAAACGTGTGTTTCCGACAGGCTTGTAGATATATGCATTATTATACACATTAGTGACATTACACACAATGGGAAACACCAGATGATGAGGGATCTTGCTTACATGTGTACCGGTGGACACCTGTGTATGTGTGCGTGTGTTTACGCAATGGTTAGGTTTAGTGAGACAGATGCAGTTTGCATTGCAGAGCTCTGGCGAGGAAACTGCACGCATGTCAGCAGCAGTACCGTGAACGACAGTTAATCGCTGCCCAGCACAGCAGGCTATTTACTGCCTGCCTCTGGTGAAATGCTTACACATGCACGTCTGTGTACGTCTGTTTATCTCAACGCATGGGCCTCAGCAGCCTACAGTCAAAATTGATTTGAGTTTTTATGCAAATCCATTCTATATTCCATATTACCAATATATTGTGAGTCAACTGTATCCAATACCTCTGAGTATGGCCTATGCCGCATTGATCAATAATAAACAATAATGAAATTATACCACATTTCTGGGTTCAATACATTTGCGGCATGATCAGATTTATGACATTTCCCAGGTCGTGAATATATGGCAATTTAGGGACTACGTGGCCTGTACCTGTAGTTACAACATCTGACCATTAGGTGGCAATGCCTTTCTTCCATGCATGAATAATGGTCTGGAGGACGTGTGTGTGTGTGTGTGTGTGTGTGTGTGTGTGTGTGTGCGTGTGTGTGTGTGTGTACTTGTACGTGTGCGTGTGTGTGTGTGTGTTTCGTCATCCATATATTACCATGCATGTGGAATGCTAGCATCGTGCCTATAGACTGAGACAACAAAGGAAAACCATGCAACGGCTACAATAATGGGGCATGGGCCAGATGGTTATAAGGGTAATACACTGATTATTATTATTATTATTATATTAATGTAAAAAACAATACATTGTAAATGTAAGCTACTTTTGGCTTGTGTAGGATTCTTCTATTTGCACAATTACATGTATAGTTTTTAACTAACACTGTTGCATTCATTCACTGGCCTCTTAACCCTGCCTAGTTACGGTGTTTCAGTTAGAATTCCTTATGCTAATAGATCCCTACGGTGAGCTCACGGGTATTTTATGGTCACCTATTGATTGTGAGATTAGCGGCCTAGCGCCGTCCACCTACTGCATGTCCAATGAAGAGTAATGGGTATTGAGTGTGCTGTCAATGCTGAAGCTGCACATTGACCAGTGCAACATGGCTGTGATTGGGGGGGATTACCAGTAGTCAAACTGACCTTCACTCACCTTCTGAGCATGGCTGAAGGGAGGAGAGAGGATGCACTTTATTCTACTGTCTGTCTGTCTGTCTGTCTGTCTGTTTGTCTGTCTAACTAGTTCCATCTCAATATGTGCACATATAGTGCGGACATACAAGAATACATGCTGTAATACACTCTGAGTGCCAGGGAGATGGCACTATAATTCTTCAATATCATCGTGTAGTGGGACAATCATGATAACATTGAAGAATTATAGTTTTCAACTGTGGATCCTCAAGGATTGAAGGGAAAGTAAATGGAAGAGGTTGGCCGTTTGGTAAAGGCGGATAAAGGGAGTAAATGCTATTTGCCTGGAACCCCTGGGGCGGAGGGAATGAATGCCAGCAGCCGTGAGAAAAGGATTAGACTACCCACACATATGGATGAAGAAAACGACAAAAGCAACCAACGCCACAGTCTATATTGGAAGCCATGAGATAAGTAACAGCAAACCAAGGTTGTACAGCACCATACAATGATATAACACAACATGTTTATTAGCAATACAATCTAATAAAAATAAAATCAGCTTGTTGCTTGTTGGTGTTACAATTTTAAATGTGGAATAAATTAAGAGGTTTTGCTCACTGGTGACTACAGTATAGTGTGCCCTGAGTTAAATGGTTGATAACTGAGTACCCCTAATGATCTGCTAATGTCACTGCTGTGTTTAACCAATCACGTTCTCCACCCGCCCCATCGCAACACATTTTCTGGTAGCTTTGATTTGACTGTCCAAGAGACAGCTGGGCAAACACTGACCTGTATGGGCCCCCGGTCCCCACAAGCTTTTAAGCCGACCTTGGCGTCCCTAGCTCCCCATTTAGCACCCTGACTCCCCAATCTGCCCCCTCCCCCTTCCCCACCAACCGGCACACTACGTCAGCCAGAAATTGATGCTCCAACAGTCAGCGTGAAGCATGTGGCCGGAGCATTCTTAGATATTAAAGATATTAATGATCTTTGCTTGTGTGTTTGTTTGTATGTATGGTTTCTTACCTTCTTCTATGTGCATTCCTTTTGACTATAGCAGCCAGGGATCTTTTGCTTTTTTGCATATCTCTACAGTGGCTGAGGCATAAGAGCACACTCCCCACCCCCCCACCCTCAAACACAAACACACATGCAGACGCGCACACACACACGCACACAGAGTCAACGACTGATTTATTCCCTAGTGATTGCGCTCCTTAACCCTTCCGAGGCACATACAGGCAGGCTTATATAATCTGCAAAACACACATTTACACACAGTATGTGATGTATAGAGCTCTCATCCCTTCAAGGAAACAATCTAGATGCATTAAGGGCTGATGTTTTTTATGTTTTATTCCTATGGGCATTACTTTAAAGTAAAAAAATTATGGCTTGGACAAGCTTGGAAAAGACACGATTTTAACACAAATGGCAAATAACCTGTTGGTTAAATTACAATATAGAGAAAAATGTGGGGATTTCACCTCGTATTTTTGTCATTTGATATTTGACATGCTATTTCCAGTTATTACATTATCACATTACTGTAAACCACATTATCAGCCATTGACATAAAAAAGGCGAGAATGACTGCTGACACTGTAGCAAAGACAGACAGTGCATACAGTATGTATTTCCCCCCTTACTGTAACATATATAGGCATTTGGGTAATTGTGGTGAAATACCAATGAAGTGCAAATTGTAACCAACGTTAAGTAGCATATTGGATTCTGTCTCAAAGTACATTTTCAATAGATGGCAAATAGCCCATATGTCCCATATGTCTCCTTTAAAATGTGTTAAGAATAAACACATATGGGGCTGGACCTCCAGCTCTGAAGCCATTCCTTACAGAGAGGGACCATCCAAGACCAGCACACCATCCAGTAGTAGCATAGAACAGTTTAGCAGCAGTGCACGCACACACACACACCCACAAGCCCATCTCCTGCGTGCACATTGGGAGGCGGGCTCTACACACAGCGCTCACATCGGCTGCGTGTGGCCACACCCCAGGGTCTAATTAATACGACACACTGTGCCTCCATATGGCCCTGTGTGATCGCACAGCGGACGGAAGGAGACGGAGAGGATGCTAAACGTATTGTACATGACTTTCCCCCAGATAGATACAGCACCCTGTCACTGCTCGGGCTTTCCATGCCTTGCCTTTAGGTAGCGGCCGCGCAGGAGAGGAAAGAAGCGTGATTGGATGCGGCCAAATCAATACAGACGGTGTTTAAGTCGACCAAGCGTCTTCAATCACGCCATCCATTATGGAGCGATGCGTCCTCAAGGCCAGCTCGTACGCTGGAGCCAACAAAGCACCGAGAGAGCAGCCTCTTCCCCCATGTGTTCTGGGGAGATGGATGAAAGCCACGGGATGATGGAGGGCGGTGGCAGGTGGCCTGCGATTGAGCAAGGTAAAACGTGAATGCAGAGGCACCCAACAGCATAGACACAAAGGAGATGAGACACCTGAGGTCACAAAACCACCGGGGCTCCATAAAAACGACGTGTCAACAGCCCTTCATGTGGACACCAGCTTTCTTTAACCAGTCAACCTGTCCGCTCCCTCCTTTGCTTCACACTCCCTAAACCAACACCCCCCCCCCTCCCCGCCTTCTTTGTGCTGCTTCACACATAACTGCCACCACGAGCTCGGGGGATGCGACATCGCTGCCGGAATGAGTGCTTTTCATTGTGGATGGTGTGTTGGTTTTATATTGAATCACACTGAGCATTAGGGTAACATGTTGTACACCGCGGCGGTTGCACGTGCCACCGCCTACACCAGCAGTTTGGTATTTCCGAGCGTCACACGTGAGTCGTTCGCTCGCTCGCTGGCGCCGAAAAAGGTCACTCGATTTTATTCCTGGGAAATACATAAAAGCAGCAGGGCAGGGCAGCGCACACTGCGTACACACGTAGACGCTTCTGTAGAATGATACCCCCGGTGTGCGTCGCAATAACATCAGTCCTCCGCCTCTGCATTAAGGCTTTCACTGCCATGTCTCCTGTGGCCCCAGCATGTTAATGCACACATCCTCCATCAGTCATCGCGCCCCCGAGCCCCGCCTTCGCACGCTGGCACTCCATCTTAAGCATGGAGCCGTGTGCGGAGATACAGTGGAGGTATTCTGCTCTGCTGCTTCAGGAGACAGAAGTGGCATAAAGGACATCGCTGAGGCTTTCAGCTGGTTCACCCCCATTCAGATGACACAGCCATAACACGCAGCGATCCATACACAAACGAGGAGATAGGCACACACACACACACAGAAACAGGAGCTGACAAGACAGTGTTCATTATTTGCAGTGCTAATACTTGAGCCTGGGATCACCTAGGAAGCGTGTTACTACTTTGAAATCTGGAAATGGTTAAAAAAAAAAAAAACAGAGAAAAAAGAAAATCTGTTTGCTGTCGTGACCTCTGAACCAAAGAGAAGCCAAAAGACAGATGCGCCCCCATTCTCTTTCTCTGGGCCCTCTCTGGGGAATCAGGGTCCCCTTTCTCAGCTTGCTCTAAATGCTAAAGGGTCACGAGGAACCAGGGTCCCAAGTGAGTTGGTCCAGTCAGGGATAGAGTTTCACTGCTTTATGTGGTCAGTCTGGCCTCCTCCCTGTGTGTGTGTGTGTGTGTGTGTGTGTCTGTGCACGCACACATTTATGACTGAAATAGAGTGAGATATAAAGAGAGAACTGTCTTATTTTTCAACTAAAATCCTTTCCCTATTATTTTACTGTAATAACACAGCAACATAGATATGAGCACATACACAATGTACACCAAAAATGATCTGTGCTAGCCTACCATACAAAGCATATACATCATTTATTGACTTACAAGTTTTCTTACACTCACTAACAAACATCTCAATAGTGAATTTAGATTTGCAAAACTCATCACACCAACATGCAGCTTGGCTGAAGTATTATAAAAAGCACATAAACAATTATATATAAATGCTATATGTATTAAGAACACTGGCAAAGAGAGCAAGAATGAGTGTGAAAGATAGAGAAAGTGTGCTCTATACATACATATATATACATATATATATATATATATATATATATGTATAT